>CM050930.1:10332386-10541975 GCA_027742785.1 Vigna reflexopilosa | reverse complement strand
TTTGCTACCAAAATAGTTTTTACCTAAATTAAAGTATATTTGCATTTAAATTTAAGCAAAATATAAATAATAATTATCAAAAGAGATAAATATATATAGAAGGAACGGAGTCTTCTCGCTCTTTGAATCTACGAATTTACCTTACCTGTAGAAGAAGATGAAATTAATAGAAAATTTGATTGTTATTTGAAACTAGTATTCTTTCTATTTTTCGTTTTTTTATTGATTTCGGTGTTAAATTGTTTATTCTGTAGTCTAATACTGTTTAGACGAGGAAAATGAAATATGTTATATTTAAATTACTTGGATAGAGTAATTAAATTTTTTATGTAATTTCATTTTAAAAATATGTATTTTATAATAAAAAACAAAAAATATTAGTCAAATTTTAATATTCAATATAATATTTAACGATTTATTTTTTCAATATACATGTTTGTATAATATTTATAAAGTGAGAGTGACTATATGAAATTTTAATTCCTCTTTTAGTGAATTTCAAATTTTATTGTTTTTTTTTAATTATTTGACATTTTTAAATTTTTTTTTTCATTCAAATAACCTATTTTACGTAAAAAAATTAAATTCACTAAATATATTACCTTTTTAAATTATTTCATTCAAATTCATTATAAGTGAACTTTTAGACAGTAGAAATATGAAAAGATTAATGCTTTGTTAGTTTGAGAAAGTTTGGAGGAGATGATTTGGGTAGAGTGATTGAAAAGATTTGAGAGAATTTAAGGGTAAATTTTTTGTTGTTTTTGATTGACGTGGCAGATTTAAAAAAATTTCTTAATTAGTATAAATTAAAGATTACCAAAATGTCACTAGTTATTAAAGTAATATAAAATGATATTTGTTAATGTTATATTTAATTGTAAAAATGTTTATAAAAAGTAAAAAATTAAAAATAATTATTAAAATTAATTTTTAAAAAGTAAAAAAATTATAATTTAGTAAAATGAATTTATTTTTAAATGTAGTATTTGTTTGTAATATAATTTACTTCCAAGTAGTATGAATTTATTTATTATGGGAGTGAGATTGAATAATTTTAAAGAAAAAAATAATTAAACGAAGTTAGAATATTACTTGACAAAAAAAAGAAGTGCGAACATAATAACATACAAATATATTTGTAATAGCTTATGATGAAGTTGCTTCAGTAAGGTATGTAAGCAATCTATTGAAACGATATTGTATTGACATCCCTATTAGACATGGATGTCAAGATAGAAAGTCGAAGCATTGTCTGAATAAATTATCATCTTCAATGTTCATATTCCGTAATAAGTTATGAATTTCTTTTGAAGTTGGATTAGATGACTGAATCCTAGCCATTAACATTGAATTTCAACGCTCCATGGCCTGTATTTGTCGTTCAAGAATTGCACATAGTCTTGTTGTTTGAGTAATTCCTTTTTCCAATTCATCAATGATTTGAGAATCCATTTGATTTGCAGTTCATTAAGTTGACAATAAATAAAAGTATGAAAGCTGATGTTAAAGCAAGTAGAATTCAAAAATAGGTAATGTAAGAAATCAAACACATAAGTCAATTTAAGAAAATAAGTAATGTAATACAGTTATAGAATAATAAGTAACTTAATCATCTAAATGGTGAAGAATTAAGTTAACATTCTGATTCAGGTGAGCAAATTGTCGGTTCATGTCGAGGGATAAGTTTTCAAAGTTTTCTTCAATACGCTGAACCCGCACCTGCATTTGTTCCATACCCTGCATTCTGTGTTGCAAGTCTTGTACCCCCTCCCACATTTGAGTCATCATATTAGGATTTGAAAGATGTGGAGGAGGTTGCACAGGGTTCTCAAGATGGTGTCGTTGCTCTTCATCTTCATCATCATTGACGTCCTGTTGCTAAACACCGTTGACATTAACAATATTCAACCTCTTCAAAGAATTAGTTGAAAAATGATGTCTGGTCCTAATATGAGTGTTGGCATTGACATCAAAATGTACTCCACAATATTGCATGATTATGGTGATAAGGACAATGTATGGTAGGGGTGTGTTATCGGCCTTGCATTTAAGCATATGCTGCATTATGTGATGAGGTCAATTGATAGCTATATTATTTTTAAGCACCCATAACATAAAGATATCCTCGTGCAATAACTTTGCAAAATTTCCAGGTCGTGGAGTCAACATGTGGACAATAACACAATGCAGAAGTCTATCATTAATATTCAAACAACCAATCGTTTTAGCACGTTGACCCTGCATTTCTAGTCTAACCATAGTAGCTAATGTCATCTCCCGGTCATACGGAAAGTCATATGGGATATTTGCATAACACAATATTTGACCCTCATACTTCATATTAGCAACATTCAATCAATCAGCAGGTTTCAATCTAATTCTTGAATTAAATGCAATGCCTTCCCACCCAGCTAGAACGTATGTGAATTTCATATCAAAATCACATGCTGCAAACACATTTTGAGTTGGCCAATCTTTTCTTCCTCTAAATCTCGGAGCATCTAATCTTGGCACCTTTACACGAACATGAGTATTATCTATGGTCCCTAAATAATCCTAAACATACAATTAACAAGTCATCATAAAACTCAAAAACATTATCATCCTTTGATAAAATTACATCTTCAAATATGTACAAATAAGTACCTTAAAGTACGGGTAAAATCAATTGTTGTTCAAGACATATGGATGAACCTCATTTCTTGAGGGTTGAATTAAAAATTCAGATTCCAAACTTAAAATAGCATCCAACACATTGTGAAAGTGTTTGCTAAATGTCGTCCCAAATCGATGAAAGAAAAATGTCACACTTCGATTCATAACATTATGACCAATTATATGAAGAAATTAAGCTACTTGTTCCTCCAATGTCGACCGAAGGGTGTCCTTAACTAACCCAGTTGTTCTTAGTCTCTCACAAAGATTAATAAATGCCTCTGGACCCATTCGAATAATGTCATGACACCGATTAGTATGCACAAGGTACGACATTAATTGGTCCCCGCGGCGATCTTTGTGATAACGGTTGAAAATACCGTTATCTGTGATGTAATTTTGATACTAAATGTACCCTTTTTGACTTAGAAACTTGCTTTAACTCATGTTTTCGCTTTAGTTTTGTGAATAAGAGAGTTGAGGTTATACTTGATGATTTTATCACTAAATTTCCTTGATTTTGTAGGCTATTGGAATGATTTGAAAGAAGAGTGAAAGTACCAAATAGTTTGAATGCATAAAAGTCAACCGGAATGTAGAAAAGTCAACCAAAGTGCAGAAAAGTCAACTTGAGCGCAAAATTTAGTGTCGTTTAGTGCCTGGGCGCCCTTGCAGGGGCGCTGAGCGCTAGTTTGAGTGTCGTTTTTCGCCCGGGCTCCCTTTTAGGGGCGCTGAAGCGCCAAAATATGTGTCGTAGCTCGCCCGAGGGGATGATGTAACCTTGTGAACTCTCGTGTATTTGAATTGATTCTTAATAATATATGCTTCTTTCATTAACTGTTAGAGTAATTCTTCTGTGATTAACGCATGCTTTGTTTAACTCATTCATAGCGTGGTGTATGAATTGCATGAGTGCTGGGAGGTTCCTTACAATTCAAGTTCTTGTTGAATTACTCCCAAGAGAAGTATTTCTCAGGGATGAGGGTATGAGTCTTGGTCATCTTAAGCTCTTGATCTTCAGAATTAATTACTAGGGATGCTAGGAATCGTATGAAGTAGTAATTAAGGATAGGCTTTCTTCACCGAGGGATCGAGTTTTAAGTGATTTAGAGAGTGACATTAACATTAATGAAGAAGAAGAATTCTTATATACATGAGAGTAAACTTGGTGAAATCTAACCCCAACAACATATTCATCTCATATTACAAACATCATCCATTCACTTTTGTGCTTATCCTTAATTGATCAAAACTGCATTTATATTTAATTTTTTGTATAATTGCATTCAAACACCAACAATTTGTTTTCAGTCTTAATTGGTTAAGCAAAAGCACAACTGTTTAGTGTCATGAGTCTCTTAGGAAACGATACTTGGTCTTACCATTTTATATTACTTGTACGATCCGGTACACTTGTCGGTGACCCAACACTCTGTCCGATAGGAAATTGCTCACACTACTTGCACCATTGGAGTACATATTCAATATACTCAAGGCATGTCCAACAATGCAAAACATTGTTAGTGCGACCACTGCGGTGGTTATTTCTAATTGTCGATGTAGCATTTCGACTATATTAAAGTCTACACCAACCACATCATCTATATCTTCACCGTCCAAATAAGATAAATCTAATTCTTCTTCCATCTATATTTACTTAAACAAATATACACACTATAATTAAAATCATGCATTCATATATTCATTAAACATAATTCATTCATATATCATATATTCATATATTAAATAAATATTATACATTAATACATTCATATATATTCATTAAAAATAAAGAAAAATAAATAACTTAACACATTAAGCCATTCATATATTTATTAAAAATATTGTCTAACACTTACATGTTGAAGACTTATGAAGATTTCAAGTAAGATTAAGCCAAAAATTAATGCTGGAACTCCAACCAATGTCATTCACAGATTGTCCAAGATTCATTGATTCTCCAATTAGATAGATGCTTCAAATGTCAATTTTGAAAGACTACAGTCACCCTAAACCAAACTTGTAAACATGACAATATTATATCATGCTTCAACAAATAATAAATTGATAACTTTGTTAAATGATAGTCTACCTTCAACCAAGTGCAGAGAAAAAAACAACCAAGTCAAGAGAAAGAATAAAAATTGCTTCAATCTTCAACCAAAATACACGACCATCTTTGCTGCCCGAAAATGAGGGACAAATAACCACAAACAATGTCCACTCAAACAAATAACCTCATGCTTAAGACACTTCCACCACCTTCACAATATCAACAAACAAACATCATAAACTACTTCCCCTATCAACAAACAAAACTCCAAACCCTGAAATCATACAATACCAACTAGATTTGAAGACGCTTGATGAACTTCCAACTCCTTGCCTACCCTACACAACAACACAAAGGCTCCACAAGCTGCACATTCTTCACTACCTTCACGCTTGATGTAGGTTCATCACCTTCACAACACCTCCAAGAGCTACACTCAACACCTGCATCACAAACAAAGGGTTAATGACGAGTGCATCTATTTGAACCACCTCCTCCAACTTTGTCCACTACTTCAACAACCATGTCATCCTCGCTGTATCCTCCACCATGACGGACAACTTCGTCGTCATCATCAACGAACATGGGATGCTCACTACATCCTCCATCATCACGAACAACTTCGTCTTCATCATCAAAGACGTTACATCCTCCATCATCAAGGAAAACTTCCTCGAGTGCTGCAATGAGCATGTGATGGTCGCTGCATCCTCCACCGTCATGGATCATGGGGTTTCCACCACCAACCTTTGAACCAGCTTCCACGATGCATCGTCAAGCTTCGTCAGATGCGTAGAGCTTCGTCAAAATGGCGCCATAACGACCAAGCTTGCAAGGAAATCACTTCATGCGAACTGAATACACATTCCCTTCTTCTTCTTCATAACACTGGAATCGAATACCAACCCATGTAACCAAATATAGCTTCAGTTCTCCTTCTTCATAAAAGTGGATCGAATACTAGGCATGGGAACCAAATACACCTTGGCTTTGTTGTTCTTCATGGGCTGGAACCGAATAAAGGTGTCCTTGGAACTGAATACAGCTTCCCTTTGTTGTTTATTCATGGGGCTAGAACCGAATAAATGCCCCTTGGAACCAAATACGCTTTGGTCTTCTTCATCTTCGCTAGCTTCAAACACTCATTCTCTTCATCAACCACTTTCTTCTTCATCTTCCATCAAACTTATCTTCTTCATTTACCACCAACCTGCAACGAAAAAAACAACAAATACTTGGCTAAACAACAATACACTCATACTAACCTCACCTTAGTTTTCTCTTCGTCCGTACTCAACGTATGCACATTACAATTCCATACAATTTGCATAATAGACTACTCCTCAGTTGCAGAACACAAAGCTCCTTCTTATGGCTCAATTAACACAACAACAACCAAATACCAACCACCTATTAATGGTTGTTCCATGGTCAAAAGGTATTTAAAAGTTACTGTGTATTGTCAATAATACACGAATCTTTTCTGTGCAATGGCTATGTGTGAAGCAACGAATCTTTTCTGTGCATTGGTTGTGTGAAACAACTTCAGAGGCGCAGGAATCTCTACAACTTTTATCACAAAAAATTACTTCTCACTCGTGTGTCCACAGTGTAGTAGCATAATTGTGTTTTTATTTTAAACAATGCAACTGGAATCGATTCCAATATACTTATATCTGATTATATTAAGGTACCCAAATTGCAAGTAATTAGTTTCATGTATATGGGCACTTCAGAATTTTTGGAGAGGAACCCTCCAAATCTCACCACATTCGCGGCTGACTGAAAAGTACACCATCCCGCATTTCCCTTCAAATCCGTCTGCATATTTCTCTTCATGTGAATACCAAATTCATCGCAATTCATCACTCGTAAAACTTCGTAAATAGTAATTTCCGTGGAAGTGAACACAATGTAAGTATTAGTTAATTCTACATTATGGTAAATTATAGGCCAATATAGTATTGGGATTAAGGATAGGAAAAAACACTTGTTTTTGTGAGTATATGTAAGTAAAATTAGTGGTAGATAATTGGTATTTACAAGTAATAGATACTTATGAGTAGCGGATAATTTAGTATCGGTTTATTAATGGGTCAGAGTTTGAGTATCATACTACTGGTACTCGTGAATATCTGTTACCCATTAAAGAAATGAAATTATATTTTTATCCTTATTAGGTTTAAGTTTCTACTATAAGGTTTTATCCAAAAATTTCTCATTATTATAATATTTATATATAAACATTAATTACTTTCCATTGACCTTTCTCATCAAACTAATCCATTAGATGATATAAGAATTGGAAAGATGCAAGTAGACTCTTAGGCTTCCTCCATCAAACTCATTCATTACATGGCATAAGAATTGGAAAGTCATACTTTCAACATATTGCATGCCTACATATAATTACATGGTATAAGAATTGGAAATTCATGCTTTCAACATATTGCATGCCTACATATAATTGTGACCTTTGAACTCTGTTTTCAAAGTAAGGTTGTTGGTTCTTTGCTCATAATGGTTGCACTATTGTAACTAATTTATCTTTTTCTTCAAAATTCTATCTTTCGGTGTCAGAAACTTGTTTTACTTTTATGTGAATTATTGTCACTTAAATAATTATTTCAAAACTTAATTATAGTTGTGTTTCTTTCTATTATCTTCATTTCTTGTAACTTTAAAAGCTCATAAAATATTTTTTTAAAATATTTGCAAGTATCCAACAGGTATCTGCATGTTGAACAAAAATCTACAAGGTTTTTTTTATGTGGGCGTCTAATGTATAATGAAACAAGTACTTGATTTTATCATGTGGGTCAAACCACGAATGAACATTATTCATATCCAACCTGATTTATTATCATCCCTAATTGAGATGTTATTCAATGCAAAATGAAAATTCATATAAATTTTCTTTTTCTCTCCATTTATCTTTTGAGTTACTAATTGTTGGTGTTAATCTCCCACTTTTTTTTCATTTTTTTAGAAAAAAAAACTAAACACAGACTCACTCATTTTTTTTTCATTTCTCATTTATTTTGATCATATAATTTGTTTTATTATTATTTTTGTTTCTACAACTTCAACAAAAAATTATTTTCCAATTAAAATTATCAAAAACAGATTACAAAATAAAATAGAAAATATTTTTATTTAAATGATATAATTATTTAAATTGAAAAAGAAATAGTTTTAACTCAATATTGTTGGGTTCAATAGTTTGAAACAATAGCTATATATGTTATTTATAATTAATGTTTTCATTTTTTTTCTCTATAACTTTTAAATATATTATTTTTTATTCTTCAAATATCATTAGTCAAATTTTGTCAGTAATAACAAAAAAACCTTCCTTTATCACAAAATTACTATAATTTTAATATTTTTTATGCTCTTAATTTTCAATAAAATATTAATTTATTCTTATCTTAAAATTTTATTCTTTTAATATAGAAGAAATAATTATTAGCAAAATAAATATTTTTGGAACAAAGCACCAATATTTACAAACTTTCTTATTTCTTTTAGAGGGTTTTTCCCTACACCTCACTCCCTTCACCCTGCACCTCCTATTATTTTCATATTTTCAACTTTAATCTTGTCAGAAGGAAGATTTTGATTTTTTTAAAAAGTTGACCCATCTATTGACCCATCCATTCATTCATTAAAAAAACAAACCTTACACCCCTTTTTCCACTCTCCGCATTTCACATTTCAAAACCCTATACCCTTTTTCCTCCCCTTCTTATTCTATGGTGCTGAATTTCATATCTGACCTTATACACCCCACCTTTGTTTCTCCTCTCTTCCATCAGTCCTCTTTGGTTTTTGGTTTGGTGGTTGCTTTGTGGTGTTGTTGTTTGGTTGTGTAGTGTTGCTGTGGTGGTGAGGTGTAGCATAGCAGTTGTTTTCTTTGTGTTGCTCGTATATATAATGCATGATGATTGTTTGGTTCTTATATGTTGTTGTTATTATGGTATGCTTGGTTGGGATTGATTTGGGGTTGGGGTTGTTTGATCTGGTTGGGGAATTTGGATGGGTTGGGGAACAAGGGATGCCACCACTGCGTTTGAGAGTCGTGTAGTTTGCGCAGAACCGCACTTGAACGTGCGGTTGAGGAGAGCCGCACTTCGCGTGGTGCAGCTAAGGAGCGCAGAAGTTGGCAAAGTGCGGCTGAGGAGCTAGAGGTGCGTTGGGTGCTCGCCGAAGTTCGCGAAGTGCATTGGTGCCTGAGTTGCGGCTGATTGTGCGAGCTGTGATGAAGCTTTTTTTTGGGTTATCTTTTATATATTTTATATATATATTTTTGTTTTCGTAGTATGTTTTGCTTTATTTATTTTTATTTGTTTGTTAATTTATTTTAAAATTGTTTTTTTTGTTTTCGTAGTATGTTTTATTTTTTAATTTTTTTTGTTTTTTTTATAATTTTAAATTCTGTATCTATTATTTATTATGTATATTTTTTTGTTTAATTTTTTTTATTTGTTTTTGAATTTTTTTTAATATGTAATTTTTATGAAATCATTTATTTGATTAAAGAATAATTATTTTGCCTAATTTTTTTATTTTTAACTTTCTTAATTTATTTTAATATTTTTATTGTTTTTGTTATAATTTGTAATTATTTAAGTATTATTTATTAAGTATTTTTTGTTGTTAATTTTTTTATTCCTTTATTAATTTATTATTATTTTTTTATGTTTTGATTATTTTTTATTTGTTTTAATATTTATTATTATGTAATTATTTTATTTCTGTATATAATTGGTTAATGATATAATTCGCTAATAATATAATTGGTTAATAGAAATGGTTAGAACTAGAGGTGAATCATCTTATCGTGGTGAGACTTCATCTTCATCACATGATGAAAGGATACGACCTACGACATCTGCTCGTAGAAGACGCGTAAAACAATATCGTGTGGACGTTATTGATGAGCATGAGAATGTTCAGCAGGACGCGTTTATACAGTAGGGATATGGTGAGGGCGACTATGTTGAGCTTGATGATGTTCAACAACACGATGACTATAGTGAGGAAGAAGATCAAGATCAAGATCAAGATCAAGATGGTGGATTCCCAGGAGGTCCACATGACACCTCCTTGCTTACACATTATACCCATCATGTTGCATTTGCCATCTAGCAAGGTCGGGTTAGTCATCAACCTAAATGTTAATTGTTCATTAATTGTTTATTTGTTTTTGTTATATAATTTTGTGCTTTAATGTAGGATCGAGGGGAAATCAAGGTGAGGTCCTATGATAAAAAATTAAAACATTTTGGAATGTATCATGAGGCTATTGAGCCTTATATCTCCATGTCGGGGTTGGCTTCCTTAGTCAACCTATCATACGAGTATGTTGATCATGGATTGATCGTTTCCCTTGTGGAGAGGTGGCACCTAGAGACGAATACTTTCCACCTCCCGATAGGTGAGATGAGCGTCACATTAAATGATGTTCACAATCTGCTCCACCTACCTATCATGGGGCAATTTTGTGAGGTGAAGGACTTAGAGTACGATGAGGCTCGATATCATCTTATGGACTTGCTTGGCGTTGACCGCGCCAAAGCTTCAGCCGAGATGAGCTGAGCTGGCTCCGTGAGGTCTACCGGGAGTGCATTCAGGAGGAGCTTTGGGAATGCGCTGCTCGGGCCTACTTGTTGCATCTGCTTGGATGCACAATTTTTACTAATAAGAGTGGGACATTGATTTGGGTCTCGTACCTTCTTCTGTTGTGAGACTTGAATGCTTGTGCGAGATATGCCTGGGAACAACTACACTGACACATACTTATGAGAAGCTAGGAGATGCTAGCTTCACTGATGTCAGGCAGATAGTTGGATATAAAGCATCTGATATGTCTTAGGAAAGACATTGCTAATGGCATTTATCAAAGCAAGGTCTCTGTCAGTGACAACAACGCGTGGATCGCCCTCTGTTGTCAATAGTAATCCTTTAAACCTTTCCAATGCCCAAGTGAAATTACTTTGGTGTTCATTTGAAAGCAATGCAAAGGCGGCTGTGAATGTCAAACCAGTGGACGTGACTCCAACGATCTCAAGCAACGGAAGACGATATTTGTTTGTTTTGTACGTCGTATCCATTAAGAACACAATATAAAATGAATTGAAGGTGCACTGAATCGGGATGTGTCCAAAATAGGTAACTTACTACGTTAGAATCGTCCAAACATCTACTTCTCTAGATGTATTTGTCTCTATCTAACAACATCATCAACTGCTGCATTTCAGTTCGACTCTCTCAAAGATCGTTTGTAAGTGTATCTCACGTTATATATTTGTTTTATAGTCGTCACGTTATCTTCATTATGTTCTTTAAGTGTCAAAAGAATATTTGAGGGCTTAACTTAACTCTTAGTCATGTCAACAAGAATTTACTGTTCAGCAGCATTTAACCTCCCCGCGAAAGGATGACCAACCAAAGTCTCTACTAATTCATGGTTGTGATAGCCGCACATAACCTTTAACACCCAACTGTGTCCTTTAGGTTTACCCCTCAACCTAAACAGACACTCACATTTTCTTGTGCCAGATACACTAGGCTCAACATCTGGCTTGTACTTCCTATACTTCCCACTCCTTTCACAGCCTAACACAATGAATGTCTTTCTTCCAGCTTCACCAATTGTTGTGTTAGATCTTATCCAAGCTTGAATGCAATCTTTCGAACTCATTCAATCAAATTGGCACATGATGGAAATATTTGATCAGTGGAAAACTTATTTGTGTAATCACCCTCACCAACTTCATTCAGAAAAGAAGAAAATTCCAACATAAAATCATAATCGATTTGAGAATCCAGAAATGGATAGTTATCCATCTTATATAGTTAAATACAACCTACATTAAAAATTAAAATTTTAAAATTAAACAAATAAAAAATAAAAAATAAAGAAAAACTTTAAATTAAAATCAAACTACAGAGAAGTTATTTAAGCTAAAAACATTCAATGTTATTTTCTTATTTTTAGTGACAAGTATTTATAGACCTAGAAATAGTTATTATGCTTCCGTAAGGAGATAAATGATTTTTCTTTCTCCACCAACCTCCTTTCCCATCTTCACCAATCTTTGATTATCTCACTCTCATTTTAACCGATCATAACCTCTACATTTCTTGACTCTAAACCCAAGCTATCATTTTCCTTTCTAGAACCTTTCCAATAGTAGGATCAAGAACACCTTTAGCAACCAAACTTTGAATGACTATATGTAAAATTAAAAATTGTAGCAAGTGTTGTAATTTTAATACGCATAACTTCTCGAACTTTGCAGATTCTGATTTTCTAAAAAAAATTAAAGCAAATAATACCCATTTAAAGATTAAAATTTAAATTATGAAATATATTAATAATGTCTTAAATTAGATAACTAGAAATATATCTACGTCCAAAACAAGTTGTTTAGTAATTACATAAAATTGATAATATTGTCACCAATTTTACCCGTTCCCATTGACGTACATTCCTTTCTTCAGATCCTGTGCTCCACTTTTTCCCACCACAGCACCACCCCATCTCATTTACCGAATCACCATATATTATTTTCTTCTACACCCTCATAATCCAGAATCATCAATCCCTTCACCATTGCTTTTTCTTTCTTTCTTTCTTTATTTCCTTCTTATTTTAACCAAAAGTAAGCATGATAGTCCACCAATAGCATTCTACGTAAGCTTCAGTTGTTGTTCACATATATTCTTGTTTTCTTTTACACCTTCCATGGACGCAGTCTCAAGAACCCTAAGTCCAGGCTAAACTTCTACCAGTTACGGGATTGTTTATTATGTATTAATTCTCTTAGACATGCGTTGAGAAGAATTGAGGGACTTAACTAGAGCACAACATATGCGTTGAAGATTATAATGGCCAATAACATTTTCACTACTTCACTACTAAGAACTTCATAACTAAAACTATCAACCTGACTTATAACTAATACATCTAACATATCATAATCCATAAATAACACATATTAAATAATAAATCATACAACATAATACATATATAACAAAATATTAAAACAAAATCAATGTGCGTAGTACAAACACACTTGGAAGTGCGACCACTCAAAACCGCAAGACGAAGTGCGGTTGGGGGCAGCCACAATCGATGGGCGACTATGTAGAAACAACGTCCAAACGACGGCATCCTAAACCGCAGTTCCAACTGCGGTTAACTGTGTTTATTTGAAATCTTGAACTAACCTGGATGAACTCTCTTTTCTTCCTCCTCCTCCTCCAATGTCCACAGCACCACCACCAAGGATGACCACCACCACGGATCAGAATCACCAATGTATATCCTCTCAACTCAAAACAATCAAACAGTAATAGTGAAGTGAAGGAAATGCTAGTAAAAATGAAGTGAACAAAATGCTATTGTGAGTGATGGGAACCACGAAGGGGTGCATGTAGGTTAGGGTCATACTCTCAGACAAATATTTGGGTTGTTGGTAGTTAGGAAAATTGTAAGTGGTTAGGATATCATTAAGTAATCATTAATTATGTTTGGTTTAAATCCTTTTTTGGTCCCTAAGTTAAGTGCTGATGTTCAGTTTAGTCCCCGCTTTTAAAAGTGTAAACCTTTGGTCCTTATGATATGCAAAATGTATCAAATCAATCTTTTCCGTTAACGGTGTCAGAACGACGTTAAATGTCCTTATGATGTGGCAAATAAGTTATCCAACGTGGCAAAAGGATATGTTATAGGAAAGACAGATATGAAAATACCTTTTTATTAGAATAAATGTATATATTGGTGATAGTCGTGCTTGCCCTAAGATATTCATGTGGAAGGACCTTAGCTAAAGGAGTTGAGGTGAAGGACGTGAGCTGAGGTAGAATGCCCTAAGTTCTTTGTTGTAAGACATTGTTTGTGTTCTTGGCTGTTTCCTTTGTTTGAGGTGGGTGCCCTGAGGTAAGCAAGTTGTGCTTTGTTTTGTGACGTACGTACCCTAACTTCAGGATCTGTTGTTGGGGTCTTCTCTGTTTGGGGTTCTTTTTGGGGATTGGGGTTGTTTTGTTAGGCTGGACGAAGCATTATTGTGTTGTTCCAGGAGGAAATGTCAATGAATCAATGTTCCTCTTGCTCATGGGGGAGCTCTCATGGTGTTTCATCATCAAGAGGAATGGTTGGCAACCAAATATGCTATTGTGGAGAGCTTGCCGTATTGAGATTCGGAAAATTTGTTAAGAACTAGGGCAAGCATTTTTGGGGTTGCCCTAATTACAAGGTTTGTTTCCTTGGTTGTGTTTTTTTTTTGGGATACAATTCTTTGGTTTTTTTCGTGACATGTTCTTGGTTGAATGTTTTGAATAGCGAAGTCGTTATGAAGAAGTGCGAGGATGTAATTTCTTCAAATGACGCACTGAAGATAAGGTAGATGAAAGGGATACTACAATTGGATGGCAAAGGAGAAAGATTATTAATTTAGAAAAATCATTTTTGGTTTGTCAGAAAAGGGAGAAGGTCTTAATATCCATGCTATGTATGATGGGGTTGATTATCATCATCTTTGTATGTCTTTTGTTTTAAGGTTTAATGAAGTAGTGTATTAGTCACATTTTGAGATGAAGAACTTGGTTATATTGTAATGAATGAGATTGAGATTGTAATGAGATTGTGGTTGTAATGACATTGTACTTAATGAAGAAGTTGGTTATATTATAATGTTTCTTACTTTAAGTGTTTGTTATATTGATGAAATCAGAATCTGCTTCCATAAACTTGTAAGCCAAAATTAAAGTAATGAAGTTAATATGGCTATGATAGTAGAATGAGACAACCTAAAATAATATAAATATGATATTCAAGGTCAAACTACAAAGAGCAATCTAAAGTGTTGTTGTTGTTAAGAAACAACCCAGAGCAAACTAAAGAGACAACCCAAAACAATATTTCATCCAATATCATCCAAAATGAAATTGTTCAGTAATCTAACTACAAAGTATCATCCAATATAATCCAAAATACATCAAATATCATCCAAAATGAAATTGTTCAGTAATCTGACTACAAAGTATCATCCAATATCATCCAAAATACATCAAATATATTCCAAAATACATATCCAAACTACAAAATAGAACAATCTAAAGTGTTGTTGTTGTTTGATCTGCCTGGGTTTGTTCAGTAATCTGACTTCCTTGAGTGGGTTGTAGTGTAGCTTCATGTTGTGGTGTAGGTTCCTGGTCTGGTACATGTTTCTAGTGTGGTGTACCTTCTTGTTGTTGTTGTTGAGTTGCTTGAGGGCAGTTAAGTCTTTTATGCCCTAGTTGTCTACATATGGAACATCTCTTAGGGATTCCTTTTTGTCCAATTTGTGTATCATCCTTCCTTTGCTCCCAACTATCAAGTCTTCTTTTCTTTCGTGGTTTACCTGGCAATACTCTTTTTGGTGGAGGCAGAATATCAGGAGTTGAAGTCCTTTGCCATAGATAAGGACCATTCAGAGGGAAAATGATTGGGTTGTATGTTTCTTCATACGTGCAGGTTCTAAACCAAAGTGGTATGTATTCTTCTGGATTGATGTTTAAAAACCTCATGACTATGAGTGCATGACAACAAGGGATTCCTGTTATTGTCCATTTTCTGCAGCTACATTCTCTTTTCTCAACATTAACCACAAACTTCTCAGCAATGTTGGATGTATGGCTTATCTGAATATTTGCATCCCTGACCAACTTCCAAATGGTAAACAATGAATGTTAAGAACAACACTTAATTAACAACAAATCACAAGTTTTCATACCTAGGTATCCAATATTTTGTCTTCTCTAACTCCTTCTCTAGTCTGTTTTGAATTTTGGGGCAAATGATACCTTCAAATCTACTTATCTTCTCTCTATTGGATGCCCACCTGGTCATCAGGTACATACGAATCTCTTCCAACATTGTTATGATTGGTTTCCCCCTTGCATCTAAGATCACACTGTTAAAACCTTCAGATATGTTGTTGACAAGTGTGTCACAAGCAAGTCTTCCTGTAAACTTGGATCTAGACCAAAATCTGCAAAAATATAAAGTTAAAGATTTGGATAAAGTTAAAGACCATCAAATATTAAAGATTTGAATACTTGCCTTTGTGTAATAGCTATCAAGTATTTAAATGCGTCTTCATTAACTTCCTTGATTTGTCTCATTACTAACTCCCATGCTTCAGGGGTTGTTGATGCTGCAACCTTCCATAGTAATTGTCTTAGGTTTATGCCAGCAAATTTCTTCCTAAAATTTGAATAAATGTGCCTCACACAGAAACGTTGGTCCACACCAGGCAATAATTGTTGTAAAGCTGGCAGAAGTCCCTATTCAAACAAACTATGAGCATTATATTTCCTTACTTCTATGGTGCACAAAGTAATGGATAAAAGGGATTCTTGTTACTTACTTTTTGTTGATCTGACACAAATGTACACCTTGAACAAAATCCCCCACCTCCAAGATCCTCAATTAACAATTCCAAAAAAAAAGTCCATGATTCCTTATTCTCTACTTCAACAACAACATATGCTAACAGACACATATGGTCATTAACATCTCTTCCAACAACAGTTAAAAGCTCACCTCCATATTTCCCTCTTTGGAAATAGCCATCCAAAGCTCACCTCGTGTGCATAATCATAGAGTCTTTCATATTGTTGTTTGAAGCTACCATCAATGTTGGCGGATGCTATTGTTTTTGCCCTACTTGTTGTAGCCCTAAACACACCAATATTATATTTCTTACAGAATTTGTTGTGCAGATTTTTCATTTTCATATCAGGATTTACTTTCATGCTCTTCTCCAACCTCCCACTTAACCATTTAGAGGTAACTAACATCCACCAAATCATCTTCATCAGACTCATTCCAACTACTAACATCAAACTCATCCTGACCATCCCCCACTCCACCACCAACATCATCCTGACCATCTTCAGAAGGAACTTCAGAAACCTCATCAACATCAGCATCTTCCTCACCAACTTCATCAACATCAACATCACCTTCTCCAACTTGACCAACCTCAACTTCACCATGTTCACAAACTTCAAGAACATCTCCTACACCCTCAGCAAGTTCTTCCTCACCAACTTCATCAACATCAACATCACCTTCTCCAACTTGACCAACCTCAACTTCACCATGTTCACAAACTTCAAGAACATCTCCTACACCCTCAGCAAGTTCTTCCTCACCAACTTCATCAACATCAGCATCACCTTCTCCAACTTGACCAACCTTAACTTCACCATGTTCATAAACTTCAGGAACATCTCCCACACCCTCAACAAGTTCTTCCTCACCAACTTCATCAACATCAACATCACCTTCTCCAACTTGACCAACCTCAACTTCACCATGTTCACAAACTTCAGGAACATCTCTTACACCCTCAGCAAGTTCTTCCTCACCAACTTCATCAACCTCAGCTTCACCTTCTCCAACTTGACCAACCTCAACTTCACCATGTTCACAAACTTCGGGAACATCTCCTACACCCTCAGCTTCATCAACCTCAGCTTGACCAACCTCAACTTCACCAACCTCAACTTCACACCATGTTCACAAACTTCAGGAACATCTGCTACAGCCTCAGGAAGTTGTTCTTCACCCTCTTCACCAACTTCACCAACCTGAATATCACCTACCTCAACTTCACCTACCTCGGGGTTAACTATTATATTCCAACATATGAATATAATCAGGTTCGGACACCATGTGAACCACAAACAAATGAGCTTGACCATTCAATATAGCAATGTTCATCACATGACATGCACATTTGTCATCACTTAACAATTCCAACCTATCTTCTAATACAGAGCCACCCAGGGAATACCACAACTCCTTAACATTTCTATACCCCATCTCCTTTAGTATGGCCATTATTTCAAAATAACTCCATCTGTTTGAGTAAATGATCAAGGTACTAGTTTCACCTCCATGATATCTAAATGACCCAGCATTCATAAACTTACTACCATGGTGAAACACCAACTCAATATCACAGTTGGACATTTTGTTTAATGTTCAACTATAAAATGCCTATATAAAAGTAACTGTCAGACTAAATTGTAAACATGCCACATTACCACCCACTATTACACGTGTAGTTATAGGAATTTAATCACAAGCAATAAGTGTTTCACGTACAACTATTACACGTGTAGTGATGCTTAAATAAATATGCATGAACCACACAATAAACAATCAAACACAGAATAAGCAATTTCATATTCAAATGGGGGACCAAAGACATACAAACAGTGCGCACAACATCATCAAACAACATAAAGAACAGGACCACAACAAAGGCAACAAAACACACTAGGGGACCACAACACAACACACTAAGGGGATAACAAGACAACATACTTCCATGGGAGACCCCAACAACATAAAATAACTCATCAAAAATGCACCTTTCACCTTTTCGCTTCAAAGGAAGTCGACGCTGACGAACCGTATATGCTCCCCCACCACAATCACTGACAAACCCTACTCCTTCAGTCACGAATCTCCTTCGAAGAAACTAAGCAATTCACCTCTGTCTCACAGAACGAACATAACGAAGCACTTCAACCCTCGAAAAATAAAATCCCCAATTTAAGTATGCCTTAATTTTCCCCAATTTAATTTACCCCATTTAAAAAACCCTAATCAATTAATTTTATCAATTACACGTAATACATTCTCTGCCTGTCACATCAACTCATTTTAGGCCAACTAAATGACACTTCAACAATTCTTGGATACTTAACATGCACAATCACTTCAATGTTAACTTTTGTTAACATCGTTAATGAATATGATTGATTTGATACATTTTGTATATCATAGGAACCAAAGGTTTACACTTTTAAAAGCGGAGACTAAACTGAACATTTACACTTAATTTAGAAACCAAAAAAGGATTTAAATGAAAGACAAATATGTAAAATTGGAGGTGGAGTGAGAAAGAGGTGAGATGCTAGAGTATGTCTCTCTTTTATACATTGGCATCATGCATGCTATAATATTAATGTTTTTTTGCTTAATTTCTCTCGTGTCATAACTTACGTGGTCAAAAAAGATTTTCCTGTCGAATGTTGTCATGTTTTGTGTCTAAAAAATGAGGAAAATCTTTTCCTTTTCCTTGTGACAGTAAACAACACCAATTTAGATGGGATGAAACCCAGAGAATGAAGGAAGCAAGCCACCAACTTGGAAGTGGAGATTCCAGATTCAGATTCGAATCAGTAAATGGAAGCACTTTTTCTTACCTCGAGAAATGGGTTCATTTCAGGGCGACTCCAACAGTTACAAAACACTATTTAGGGCATTAACATAAACTAAAGATGAATAAAAAATAGTAAAAAGAGGTCCACCATCTTTGAACCTCTTCCGCGATGCTTCCATTCCATAAAATCAGTGGCAAAAAGACATCATCAAAAGAATCCTTAACCTTAACCCAAACATTGTACTACTCCTCACTCTCCTTGTCCCTTCCTTCCGATCCAAGTGACTGACTCTGCTCACGCATGCCAACTCATGAAAACAAGGTCCCACGCTGGAACCACTAAGCCACGCAATGCAAGACCCCACCACTTCCGACGCCGATCACCGCAACCACCACGAAACCACGCCTTCGTCTAAGCGCACGGTCGCCGTCAACCCCCACCGGTCCAAGCGTCCCGTCTTCAAGGTGCTCCCGGGGCAGATCGCGTTCCGCCTCGTGTGCCACGCCTCCATCGTGGGCGGTCTCATCGGGAGCTCCGGCTCTATCGTTTCCCAGCTTCGCCGCGAGACCGCCTGCAAAATCCACTGCGAGGACTCCTCCGCCAGCGCCGAGGACCGCGTTATCCTCGTCATCGGCTCCCTCTCGCCCCTCAAGGGCCTCCAGCTCGGCGACGGCGAGGTCGACGTTTCCAACGCCCAGGAAGCCGTCGTTAGGGTTTTCGAGAGGGTTTGGGAGCTGGAGGCCGAGAAAGGCGTTAATTCTAACAGAGCCGTTAACGGCGAGGTCTTTTCCAAGTTGCTTGCACACACTTCGCAGATTGGTGCTGTTGTTGGCAAAGGAGGGAAGAACATCACCGCCATTAGGAATAGTAGTGGTGCCAAAATTAGGGTTTGCCCTCCTCCGCATTGCGCCGCCAAAGACGAGGAGTTAGTTCAAGTAAGTTTTTTTCTTTCTTGTAACAATTTGTGCTTTTTTATGGTCAACGCGTTCGTTATTGTTCTTTTAGAATGAAAATCATGCTGCAATGTGTGTTTGTGTGTGTGTGAGTGGATTGAGTTTTCTGTTTGAAATCATGGAGGAATTGAATCTGATCTGTGACTTTGCTTCTCTGCCAAATGTCAACACTGAATTTATTTTCCCAGTAAGTAAATTGTCATTCAAAATCCCTATAACACGTTGACGACCTTCTTTGTTCTGTTCCTACTTCTTGCACTTCGATTTCATCTGATACCATGAGAGAACACGTGTTTTGTTGCATAGACGAATGCGTTATGCCCGCAATTTCTGCATATGATTTGGGTCCTATATCAATGTTTTCAATTACTACATTTTTATATTCCTGGTATAATAAATATACTTCTTTATTTTTCAGTAATACTTTCTTTTTGTTTCCTTATCCAGTGCTCAACGTTTGTCTGAATTTTAACTGGGACACCAAATTGTCAACAAAAAGACGTTGTGTCATTGTAAAACCAATTTTGATGGTTAAAATTACTTTGAAGTTGATAGGATTTATGGGTAGATGTTACTATTTTAAAATTAAGTTAGCATTGATTTTTGTTAAAATTCAATATAACTTTTTTTCTTACAAAAGCTTATTAGAATTATTTCAATTTAGAATTAATATTGGATCTAACGTCGATTCTTGAATGTGAAATAAAAATACGAACTTTTATTTAAAATTAGATTAGCTTGTATTTCATCGTCTAGCACAAATCTAAACATGCGAATCATAGATCCTAGTTTAATGTTTGGGGTTTCTTTTAATGAACTTTGGAATTTAGACTTGTCATTGAGCAATGACTATTTGGAAGTATTTTTCTTTATCTGGGAGATTGTTTGATTGACAGATAACCGGTGGCCTTTTGGCTGTAAAGAAAGCGCTGATTGCTGTATCTCACTGTCTTCAAGATTGTCCCCCATTATCCAAAGTTTCTGTTTCTTCTAGTACACCCACTGTTAGCACTTCTGATAGATCATCCTCTGATCCCAATGCTGAGCTTTTTCCTCACCTTAATTCATTGTTAACCTCCATGGAAGGTTTATCTGTATATAAACGGACCACAAACTCTAATGAAACCTCTGGCAGTGACTCAAAAGGAGCAGAGCACGAAGTTGTGTTCAGACTCCTTTGCTCTAATAATGTAGCTGGGAGCGTGATTGGCAAAAGAGGGGCTATAGTCAGAGCTCTGGAAAGCAAAACAGGTGCTTCTATTATCTTTACAGCTCCTTTAAGCGAGTCTGCCGAGCGCATTGTCACCATTTCTGCTGTAGAGGTCAGTCACATGAGAATGATGCACCATGCCACTACTGACTCATGTTTATATAGTGTTTTCAGTTTTGTGTTCCCTCTTTCATGTGCATATGTGTGTTCATGCAACGACATATACGTTTGATAGATCTGTTTGAAAACACATTTTTGGATTTTCATAATTTGTATTGTTGATTTAGCAGAACCTTGAATCTTGTAATTCTCCTGCACAAGATGCTGTTATTCTTGTCTTTGCTAGAATTATTGAAGATCACATTGGAAAGGGTTTTCTCCCGGTATCTAGTATGGAATCACCTGTAACTGCAAGGCTGCTAGTTGCAGCAAGCACAGTAAACTGCTTCAGCAGCAATGAAGGTCAGGTGATTTCAGAATTGAGAGAACTAACTGGGACTGATTTACAAATTTTGCATGGAGAGTCAATTCCTAGTGGCGCTTTAGATGGTGATGTGGTGGTACAGGTACACCTGTTAATTTTATACAATTCAAGTTGACTTTTCTTTCAAGGATAGCTACTGATAATTTTTAGATCCTGATTCTGTTTCCATACGCTGATGTCCTTTCATTTAAAAATAAAAACTTTTGTCTGATGCAAAGATTTCAATTTTAAATTCTCCAATATAGTAGAAGACAGTTAACAAATGTATACTTGGCTAGAATCTGTGATCTGCTTATGTAAAGGCATTTCAGTATAAATATGTGGAAAATATCTATTACTTTCAACAAAAGCGCATTCTTTTATATCATTGTCTTTTGTTTATAGTTAATCTGCAATAACTTTCCAATCCTTGTTCTATCTGCTTAGTATTTGGTGTAGTTTGATGCTTTTGTGTACCGACATAGGTCTGATAACAAATATCTTATCTTGTCTTGTTGCACTGGGCTGAGGCATTTGAGCACTCAGAATAGACTGAGTTTCTTATTATGGCTCCATCGGTCTTTTGTTACTGTCTTTCTAGTCAAGTTTACACTTAGAGAGATTTCATGCAGATCACTGGAAAGTACAGATGTGTACAAGATGCCTTGTACAAAATCACTTGTAGAATCAGAGATAATCTTTCGGTGGCGAATGGGGTGGTTGCTGAAGCAAGACCGAAATCCAATTGGAAAGTGAACAAGGAACCTGTAAAGGGTAAACCTTTTTTTGGCAGAGGAAAATCTGCTTATCCTTCTGGGAGGTTTCCGCGACGGGTATTCTTCACCTCCTTTGTGTTTTGTTGGTTTCCAATTTCTTTTATAGCTTTTCATTCTTCCAAACTCATAAGATGAGATTGATTAGGAGTTCTAATATTTGCAGAATGCAGGATTGCATGCTAAAACAGTATCACAAAATGGAGACTTGCATACAGATTTAAGTGAGAATTTGGACCGTGGAAGGTTAGTATAATACCGCATGGACTCCAAGTTTATTTGGCGTTATTTTTCACCATTTTCTTCTTCTTCTTCTTCTTCTTCTTGCCCAAAGTTTGGGGGCATTTGATACATAGTAGAAGTTTGTGTTGGAAGTTCCACATCAACTAGATATAAGACTAATTTAGAATATATAAGTAAACTGTAAACCTCATCTTACAAGTCACCACTTTCTAATATAATATTAGAGTCATGCTTAAAGCCTATCCTACTATCCTAGTGAGTGAGTGAAAGGATTTTCTTTTTCAGTTTTCATTGAATAAAAAATACCTAAATAGGTTACCTTATCATATAAAAATTGATTAGTATACTTTGGGTTCAATTTCTTTTACGTCCCTCTTTTTATTTACATTACTTAATTTGATCTTTCTATATTTAAAGCGTTCTATTTAAAAAAATTATATTGTCCTTGTATCTGATTTCGTTAACATGTTAATGTCAATTTAGATGGAAGGACAACATTAAGCATTTTTAAAAGTAGGAAGATTAAATTGGATAATAATAGCGATAGTACTATAAATAAAAGAAGGATAAAAAGAGTTAATTTCTTGTTTCTTATCTTTTTATTTAACTAATTTATTGTTTTTGCTATCTAGATAAATTTGATTTTTCTTACCTATTTCTATTTTCTTTTATAAGATATTCTGTTTTTGTGACCATTTTATTTATTTTTATTTATTTTCTATTCCAAGTACTTAATCTATTGTTTGTCATGACTTGTTAAGTTAACTAAGTTTCCTATTTCAATAACTTTTTAATCAATTCAACCCGTCTGACCGAGAATCAATCCATCCATCGATTATTATCTTTAAATGACTCATCTCAAAGCTAGTAAGAATCAGTTAAATCAGTCCAAACTGATTAAAACTAGGTTATGAAACAATTTTTATTTTCTTATTACTGTTTTAATTTTTCTAACACAGTTTTAAGATAAATAAAAACTTGTTAAATATTACATAAATATAACTGCTTTTTGTTTTTTATTATTATTATTATTATTATTATTATTATTATTATCATTATTAATATTATTATTATTATTTTTGGTTTTAAATTTTTTGAAAAATGTTTAAGGTAGTTCTTATATCTGAGTCCAAACTATTTTCAGTGTCGCGGCAAAAGATAAATATGAGTATTTCATAGATGTTAATTGATGAAATTATATAAATAGATCAAATTGAATGATATAAATAAAAGGAATGGAAAAAGGACAAATTAACGTAAAATTTAGTTTTCACAATTATTTGACTTTGAACCCAGTGCCATAATATATATTAACATGTTAATAAAATAAGCAACAAAGTGTTTGGTAGGCAAAATGTTTAAATTTGTTAAAACATTTTTTGTCATGTGATATTTCTCACATCCTGTGCTTGATAAAAACCTTTGGCAGAGGAAACATGTTTGCGACGGTGACAAATACTACTGTGGAGATAGTAGTTTCTGAACATGTCTTTGGTTCTGTTTATGGAGAAGAAGGTGGCAATCTGGATCGAATAAGACAGGTGCTTAATTATTTCCTTAACAAAGATTATAATTTGAGGTGAATTCTTAATTAACAATATGATTTTTAATAATTTGATCAAAAGATGTCTCTGATCAATAATTTTCCTAGGAAAAATACAATTTCCTGGCCATTATCAAAGTTTAAGTTCGAAATCTCGTATATATTTATTAATAGACATGTTTTTCTGACCTATTGTACTTTAGTGCTCAGAAAACATTACAAGTCTTGTCTGTGGTTACAATGTTCCAAGTTTCAAGATTGCTGAAATAAAAATAGTTTTACAATGATGTTGGCATTAATGTGTTGAGTGTTCTGGGAGCAGATTTCAGGTGCAACTGTAACGGTTTATGATCCATCGGTTGGTACAAGTGGAGGGAAAGTTGTGATATCTGGGACACCTGATCAAACCTTTGCAGCACAGAGCTTGCTTCAAGCTTTTATTCAAACGGGACAAGTAAGCTGACCAAAACCAGCATTTCAGCATCAGTTGGTGCCATGAATGGTGTACATAGATGTGTCACACGACAGACATACAAACAACCTTCACCTTGTTAATATGGATTCACTGTTTTCCTTAAAGATCATGCTTAACTCCTTTGTATTCGCACTATAAACACAGATTTTGTTCTCTTTCGCACTCACTCTCACTTTTAATTCAAGCTTCATCACAGTAAAAATTTTCTTCAACACCCCATTTATATTCTATTCATCCTCATCCTTTTTCCTCTCAACTTATTTTATATATTTTTATATTCCCAGTTTTTAATAGAGTTTGAATAAACAAGAAAAATTAGAATAAAAGGATGACTTTTAATTTTGTTTGACAAATAAATAAATAATGAATTGGTAAACTTATTCTAAAAGATAACCAACATAGAGGAAAAGATGGTATTCAACTATTCTCCATTGTATTTCCTATGCTACAATGTAATCGGAGAGTCATAACTTGCTCTTGCTGTTAGTCAAACATAATTAAGTTGTAAGTATATTTTGTAAATTTGGTTATTTTGAATTTATGTGTTAAATAACAAGTTACTTACAACAATAATAATATTGTAAAGACTTAAAAAATGATATTTTAATAGTATTTTAAAAATAATGAAATTTGATTATTTTAATATTAAAATATTTTAATATAAATAATCTTGTTATGAATAGAGTTATATTATTTTAAACTATATTATTTCTCTTTAACCATTCTTTTAAAATACTTTTACTTCTTTTTAAAAGTTTTTTTCTCTCTTTACTTGTGTGATTGAATAATCAAAATCGTATGATTGATTCTTGCGGTAAGTTTTTCAATTTGGACTGATCAATTTTTTTGTTTGTATAAGTTGAGATTTAACCCTTTTTCTTGATCTTTTTTTTTATTGCATGCCAGATTTTTTCTACTTGCTGATTAGTGATCAATATGTCTTGATCGCTCTTGTGATGTTTCTATGTGTATATAGAACATTTGCAAGTTGAGAGGAGTTTCGTTAGTTAAGGGCTTGTGAGTAGTTGGTAAGGTAAGAGAAGTTAATTGCATTGTTTTTAAAATATAAATATCTTGAAATCTGTTATCACATATGATTGAGTTGTATGATGAAATTTGATATGTTGAATTTGGTTTGCTTTGAATATTTGTCATGTTGAATGTCTTGGTTGCTTTTGTGTGGATTGAGGAACTTAGAATCTAAACGATTAGCCAATTGGTTCATGCCCTAACATTAAAAATTGTTTTTGGCTAAAGTAATACGAAGGAAATACCAATTTGACCATTTGAACATGTTTCATTTTCCTTAAGTCACATAATTTCATTTGTTGATGCTTGATATAACGCTAAGTGATGACATGCTAGTGTTGAGCGTCAGTTCATTGTGAAGGTTTAAGAGCATTTTAGCTTCAGACCGTTGAACGTTAGTTTTGTAACACTAAGTGTCGAAATTTGCCAATGCTTTAGCACTAAGCGATGGCAAGAAACCATTGTGCGTCATCTTGCACTACAGGTCTTGAGCAATTTAGTTTCAGGGCGTTGGACAACAAGAGGGTGTTGTTGAACGTGACTTTGAGCGATAGTGTGTTTGTTTGGATATGTTTTTCTATTTTAACTAGTTTAGATAGATTTAAAATAAACTTTATGTATGTTTATGAGTATTATGATGATTTATTGAGATGATGATATTTTATGGATATGTGTGGTTATGATGTTGAAGGAATTTCAAAAAGAAATTATGTGTGGTGATGACTTTGGTGTATGTCTTAATATATAAGATTCCATAAAAGGCTATCTTGACGTTCTAATAACCATTCACACTTAAATAGAGCAGAATGAGTTATGTTGTGAAAAGTAGCATGAGGTTCTAGGCTATATGGATCAGAGTTTGATCCTAGACACGAAGGAAATTAACCTTGTGGATGATTGGGTGATAACCCCTTGATGTTAGGTTTTGTAAAGCCTATAAACCACCAAAGATGCTTACCTCCGATGACTTCTGATATCAAGGACATGTATTCAAATAATTGATTCTAGTGTGATATGTGATATGATTGTTCTTATGTATAATGTATTTAGGTTTGATTTATAAAAACTCTTTTTAGCACATTAATTTATATTCTTGTCACTTAGTGTTTTTGTTTGTTTTTCTAACAATGATAACTTTATTTTATAAACAAATGAGAGATGTGTGATGAAGCATATTTAATGAATGACAGTAATATTGCTTAATAATCTTCCTTAAGATCTAGTAATTAATCTATATAAGGATTTTTAAAAAAAACTCTAATATATATATATATATATATATATATATATATATATATATATATATCATCTATTTTGTTTATAAATGTTATATATTTTATTATGCTAGATTATTATCGTCACACCATTAATATAAATAACAATAATGATCTTTTGTTATCAACATATATAAAATAAAAATTATTTATTATTTTATATTAGTTATAGTACTCCATGTTTATTATCAAATATAAGGAAAATGACTGTAAGACTCTTAAAATAGAGTATTAGGCACAGTGGAATGTTTTGAATAGTGATATTCCATTATTTTATTTAAAAATATAAAGAATATAAATAAAATTTTTTATCAGGAGTTTCATTATCTAAACAACTTTATTTCTGTAAAACTTTGTTCTTTAAAATTTTCTCTACGTTCTTTATAGAAATTTTTAACTCTTCACTCATCTATTAAAAGATCATTAATCGCCTAAGGGTTCCTTGAGGCAAGATCTTCACTTCTAATCGATTGATTTCAGCTATAGGGTAAATTGATTTCTACCCTTATTTCTTAAATTTTGGGTGTCTTTGCATGTAGGATTTTTCTTTACTCTTTTGTGGTTTGAGTCTTCCCTAAGACTCTCTGTTGATCAGTGGTAATGAGAGTATACTCTCATCAAATTGACACGAATTGTAGGAGTAAATAGAGATCTTGGAGCCATAAGGGGAATTTTAGAGTTCTTAGAATTGTCGGAGCGTCAACCAAGTAAGGGAAGCTAGTTTATTTAGTTTGGATTTGGTATGTGTGTAATATTTGATGTTTGTATGATGATGTAATGATTGATTTGTGATCTTTGATTAAATCGTGAAATTTGGTATGTTTGGTGTTTGAGAAAGGTGGTGTATTGAATTGAAACTGATGCATGTTGGTGTGTCTGGTTTGCTGCTGTTAAAATTTATTTATTGAATGAGTTTATGAATGTAGATTTAATGAGTTTGAGCTCATGTATTTTTATAGAACTTGGGTATGGGATAAATTAGAAGAAGGGAGAGCTTTGGGCATAAAAATAGGGGTTTTAACAGGTAAGATTTTAAGATCATGGTTTTGGGGAAAGTCTACAGTTTTGGGACCTACCTTAGGGCCATTTAGGGCTTAGTTAGTCTCTTATTGTAAAAATATCTAGTAGATCATCTGGTAAGAAATTGTATGGTAAGAGATCGTTTGGGTAAGTAGTTGTTTGACAAAGAGTCGTCTGGTAAGAGATCGTTTAAGTAAGGAATTGTTTAGAAAAGAGTCGTTTGGTAAGAGATCATCTGGTAAGAGATCATCTGGGTAAGGATTTGTCTGATAAGGATTCATCTAGTAAGAGATCGTCTGGGTAAGGAGTTGTCTGGTAAAGAATCGTTTGGGAAGGAGTCGTCTAGAAATGAGTCGTTTGGGAAGGAGTCGTCCGGGTAAGGGATCGTCTGAGTAAGGAGTTATTTGGTGGTACAAGTTTTTTGATAATGACTATGTGGTTTGTGATCTCAAATTCAGGGTTCTGGATGTTAGTTTTGGACGTTCTTTAGGTTGTTTTGAAGGTTTTGGATCCTTCCAGAGCTGTTTGTGAGGGTTTCCAAGCTGTTTTCCTTGCCTAGTGTGTGTATCAAGCTACTATGAAACAAATTGTGTTATTGTGTGATTATTATTTCCAGATTATTATAAATGAATTTTTATTCTTAAAATACTTTGAGTGTGGATGTTGATATGATGAGTGATGATGAGTATGTTGTGGATCAAGTGAATGGTATTTGAGGGACGTATCTCTATGATCCTCGTTGAGAGGTTACATGGCAGTGCCCGATAGTGTTGTTAATATGAATGGTTTGAGCTAAGTTTGGGGTTCATCGTACATTCTAATGATCATTCATGCTCAATTAGAGAGTGATGAGTCATGTGATGAGAATAATAAGAGGTCTTTGTCTAGGGACCTTGTTTTGGTCAAAGACAATTGAAATGGACTAACCTTGTATGGTAACTTGGATTGAACCAGCAATATTACCACTACTGGTATAGGAACTACTATAACTTGACATTCATACTATATCTGGATGAGTCAGGCCTGTGCATATTACATGTTTCTAGAATGTTTGTAAACTTGGTTTGATTTAACGATCTATGTAGAAATCTTAGTCATTTTATGGTATTTTTTGTTTACACTAGCTTACCTTTTGTTTGTGCTTGGTTGTATTTTCTTGTGCTTTGTGATCTTGGCTATGATGATCCAGTGGGTGTGAACAAAGGGTGATGAGATATTTGTGAAGCAAGTATTGGATGGTAGGACGATGGATGTTTATTAGTCTTCTATAATTAGTGTCTAGATTTATAGTTTGGTTCTAAGTTGGACTATACGAAAGATAAATTTATAATTATGTTTTACACAACTATCATAAAACTTTTATTTCCCATTTTGTTGACTTTTTTATTTTATTATTTATGTGATAACTCTTTTATAATTTAAGAATATATTTTGGAATGTTACAAAAATAAAATAAAATAACATTCATGTAATTAATGAAAATTAACCACCAAAAACTAAGCAATATACCACCACTGAAAAACTTAATAATAATCACCAAAATCCACTAGAGCAGAAATAACTTTAGACGTTTGTTATTTTGGGCTTTTTAACATCACATGGGTGACGTCTTTATGGGTGACGTTAATGGGACGTCAGATTCTGCAGGTCCGACGTCGTTATAGACGTCGGTTAATCTCAAAGACTGACGTCTGTATAGACGTTGGACATGGCACAAAGCGACGTCTAAGGGTATTTTAAAGACGTCGGACATGGAAAAAACCGACGTCTAAAGACACTATAAAGATGTCGTACATGGCATTAACCGACGTCTAAAGGCACTATAGACGTCGGGCATGACATTAACCGACGTCTACGAAGTGTTCGTTGTGTTTTAGTGCAGTTTTGCTCGTGTCTTTGGGTAGCGTAGTAGCACCTCCTTCCTTTGTTAGTTTCTTCGTAAGAAAAAATTGCGTCTTTTGCATCTCTTATGGCATTTCAACCCAAAGACGAACCTGGGTCATTGCCTAGTTCCATTCCAATCACCAAAGAAAAAGAATACGGTGACACCGTTTTCTTTTTCTTTGGCGGTTGGAGTGGAAGTAGGCAACAACCCAAGTTCAGCTTCAGGTTGAAATGCCATAAAAGATCCAAAAAATGCAAGCTTTTCTTACGAGGAAACTAGCAAAGGGAGAAGGTCCACTACGTTACCCAAAGACACGAGAAAAACTGCATCAAAACACAACGAAAACTCATTTTAATCGGTTTAAATGAAAGATAATACATCATAGATTACTTTAATCAGAGTAAAAGCAAGTTTAAACGGTTCAAAAGTGATCAAACACACCTGAAAGGCAATGCAGCAGAAAGAAAAGGCGAAGGAAGACGATGAAGTGCGCGAAACTGGTTCGCGATGACTGATTTAACAAGAAATGAGACGTCAATTGCCAAAGAGACCAACGTCTATAATCGAATATACGTCGGGGACCTTACTAATATGACGTCCATTCAATTTAAAAATCAATATTCGTGGTAAATGTAATTGTCAAATGTTGTGGGAACCGACGTCTATAATTGCATATAGACGTCGGTTGACGGGATTAGACGTCAAGATGGCGAAAAAAAAATAACTGTTCACTTACCTGTCAGACTATAGACATCAGTTAGGAGGGGAACTGACGTCTATAGTCGCATATAGATGTCGGAGTGACGGGATCTGACGTCTAAATGGCGAAAAGAAATAACTTTTCACCTACTGTCAAACATCTAGACATTAGTTAAGAGGCACAGACGTCTATAGTTGCATATAAACGTCGGATTGGCAGTATCTGACGTCTAGATGGCGGAAAGAAATGACTTTTTACCTACCTGTCAGACATATAGACGTCAGTTAAGAGGGGCCCCGACGTCTAGAATATTATAGACGTCGGTGCCCCTCCAAACTGATCTCTATAAACCTGACTTATTTACGAAACTGCCACCAATCAATAATTTACGTCGTTACCTCCTCTAACTGACGTCTAATGGGTGACATTAAAAGTCAATTCTGCACTATTGACCCTTCATTAATTTTAATCTAGTAATTATTACTAAATTTTTTATTTCTTATAATAACCAAAAACTTCATTACATGTACTATTAAGAATTAGATTTTATTAGAAATAGTTAAAATTAAAATACACAAGTTTTGTACTTTTTTATATTTATTTTTCATAAAAAATAACACTGTTTTTTTCTAAACAGCGCACTGTTGCTTTTATTTACATAAATAGAATTGTTCACTATTTATGTTTAAAATTCATTTTTCACGGAGTCTAATTCTGAATTGTATTGTTGTTTACACATAATTTTTCTCCCAAAAAATTTCTCCTTCCTGTTTTTTAAATGAAAAAAAAAATTCTGACTGGATTTTCTAGTTAATTTGTTCTTAATCACATTTTAGAATTGACTCCTCCTCAAAGTACGAATTCTGAATTTACACATTAAAATGAACTATTTTTTGTAATTAAAAGAGATAGTATGCTCTTTGGAAGAAACTAATTTAAAAATGTAGGTAAGTAAAAAATTCACTTTTTATAGTAATGTAATCCAGGTTTAGTAATCTTGTATTTTTTACTAGTTTTCTTGCTTATTAAATGAGAAAATAATTAAATACATTTTATGTTTTAAAGATTTAGAAGTAAGATCATATTTTTTTAAGAATTTCTTTTCTTTGATTGCCATTTTCAAATTTTAAAAGAACATTATTCATTTTTCACTCATTTTAGATTTTTATTCAATATATATGTATGTATATATACGTATGTTTAGTATAATGTAGAAATGAAATAGAATATCGTATAAATATCTTATTTTATTTTTTGCATTTTTTATTTTCTATAAAATAATCTTACACCAACACTAACAAATAGAGGGAGCAGGTTTACGTTGTTTTAGTTTGATTACACTGAGAAATGCCAAAGACATAGGAATAGTGTTGTGGAGGATAAGCCTGAATCTAACTCGTTTCTTTTTTCTTCATTACATTTTTGAAAAATACATTGAAGAAGATAATAAAAATGTCCAGCATGAAAATATGAATTTATACTCTTCTCTTATTGCCCAATGCGCGCACACAAAATCGTTAACTACCCTCAGAGCAGTTCACAACAAAGTCATCAAATCCGGTTTCTCTTACTCGTTCTTGGGCCACAAGCTCATTGATGGCTACATCAAATGCGGCAGCCTTGTTGAGGCACGGAAGTTGTTCGATGAATTGACTAACAGACACATAGTTACTTGGAATTCGATTATCTCTTCCCATATCAATCATGGGAAGTGCAAAGAAGCCGTTGAGTTCTATGGCAACATGCTTGTGGAGGGTGTTTTACCCGATGCCTACACCTTCTCTGCCATCTATAAGGCGTTTTCACAGTTGGGTCTTCTACGCCATGGCCAGAGAGCTCATGGGTTGGCTGTGGTTTTGGGTTTGGAGGTCCAGGATGGGTTTGTTGCTAGTGCCCTTGTTGATATGTATGCTAAGTTTGATAAAATGAGGGATGCCCATTCGGTTTTTCTCCGTGCTTTAGAGAAAGATGTTGTCTTGTTCACAGCATTGATTGTGGGTTATGCTCAACATGGTCTTGATGGGGAAGCTTTAGAGGTTTATGAGGACATGGTCTATAGAGGTGTTAAGCCTAATGAGTATACTCTTGCTTGCATCTTGATAAGTTGTGGTAATCTAGGGGATTTAGTTAATGGTCAGTTGATCCATGGTCTTGTGATTAAGTCTGGCCTGGAATCTGTGGCTTCACAGACTTCTCTCCTTACCATGTATTCAAGGTGCAACATGGTTGAGGATTCTATAAAGGTGTTTAATCTGCTTGATTATGCAAATCAGGTGACATGGACATCTTTTGTGGTGGGGCTTGTGCAAAATGGGAGAGAGGAGACTGCTGTGTCAATATTCAGGGAAATGATTCGTTCTTTGATAAGACCAAATCCTTTCACATTGTCGAGTATTCTTCAAGCATGTTCGAGCCTTGCAATGCTTGAAGTAGGGGAACAGATGCATGCCATTACCATGAAACTAGGATTAGATGGAAATAAGTATACAGGTGCAGCGCTGATTAATTTATACGGAAAATGTGGAAATGTCGAGAACGCAAGGTATGTTTTTGACGTTTTAACTGAGTTAGATGTAGTTGCTATCAATTCAATGATCTATGCTTATGCTCAAAATGGTTTCGGGCACGAGGCTCTTGAGCTGTTTGAAAGAATGGAAAAATTGGGACTTGTGCCAAATAGTGTGACATTTATCAGTATTCTGGTGGCATGCAACAATGCAGGTTTAGTTGAAGAAGGATGCCGAATATTTTCCTCCATTAGGAATAATCACAAAATTGAATTGACAAGAGACCATTTTACTTGTATGATTGATTTGCTAGGGCGATCAAGGAGACTTGAGGAGGCTGCAGTGTTGATAGAGGAAGTGAGAAATCCAGATGTAGTACTATGGAGGACACTGCTAAACACATGTAAGATTCACGGAGAGGTAGAAATGGCAGAGAAAGTTATGAGAAAAATCCTTGAGCTTGCTCCTGAGGATGGGGGAACACATATCCTTTTGTCAAATCTTTATGCTTCTGCTGGGAAATGGAACCAGGTGATTGAGACGAAAAGCACAATAAGAGATATGAAATTGAAGAAAAGTCCTGCAATGAGTTGGCTTGATATCGATAGAGAGGTGCATACTTTTATGGCTGGAGATTTGTCTCACCCAAGAGCTCATGAGATTTTTGAAATGTTGCATGGATTAATAGAGAAGGTCAAAATTCTGGGTTATAATCCTGATACCAGATTTGTGTTGCAGGATTTGGATGAAGAGAAGAAAATGAATTCTTTATATTATCATAGTGAAAAACTGGCAATAGCTTTTGCTTTATGGAAGACTATTGGTAGGACTACTACTATCAGGATTTTTAAGAATCTTAGAGTTTGTGGTGATTGCCACAGTTGGATAAAATTTGTTTCTTTACTTACTGGGAGATATATTATTGCTAGAGATGCAAAGAGATTCCATCATTTTAAAGGAGGTTTATGTTCCTGTAAAGATTATTGGTGAAACACATTTGTTATATCCTTTCCCTAGCTTCTCTATAAAATAATTTTCTTAGCAGGTCATACCGAACATGTGAAGGTATAACCATGTATGATTATTTCATCTGGCCCATTTTCTCATCATAACTTTTTAATACTAGTGATTCATACATATCTGTGCTCAACCATACATCAATGAAGATGTAAATATCAAAATTTTACGTCAAGGAAGTTCTGGGTTTATACATGTTAGATGAATGCTCAAATGTGGTATATAACTTAATTTTGCTCTTGTTCCTTCATCTATTTTTCAAGCAGAAACAAATGGGATTCTTATGATCTGTTTTTCATTCCCCTTATTTATTTTTCTTAATAATATTATTATTCTATGTCTATAAATGTTCCGTGTAAAAAAGAGAAGTGTATGATATAGTCTACTTTGATACTGTGTAAATTGTTACTTTCTGAGTAGTTACCTGTATTTGTTTACAAGACAATCTTTCAGACACGCATGTTTTCTGTACTAAAGTAAAAAACAGTGAATCAGTGAATGATCTCTGCTTGATGTAGATTAGCTGATATTTGCCATTAACAGCATGCAATAGAGCCAGTTCTAAAAGTTTGAGATTATGTCAGTGAGTAGCCGTTAGAACCTTGTCGTTAAGATGATACCATTGGTGAGGAAAATTAATCATTGATGAAAATCCACGATGTACTGAATCCATATTAATAGATCACTACATCATGACCAAAGATTGATGTCAAGACAGGCTCTGTGACTGGGTCAATTATTGAAATATCGACCAGCAAATTTGAGTATTTAATTGTTTTGTATGATTGCTATTGTTGCATTTGGTTTTAACATCGGCATCTCTTAATTATATTGCATAATTTGACCAGTGTATTTATAACAACTTTTACTTGACTACAAAACCTATATGAATTCTTCTAATAATGGGATTCTTTCAGGTCTCTGTTAATATTCTTATCCTCTATATATTTTTACTTGAACAATAGAGCTTCTTTTGGCCTTTCTAGAAGAGACAAGTTTGTAGCAGCCAGGTTCTTTGATGAAAGTCCTGCTTCCTTTTTATGTACTTGTGATGATCCATGCTCAATGTATCTATCAGGAAGCGTCATTGATTGGTCTCCCCTGCAGGAAAAACTCAGACGAGAATTTGAACTAGAAAAAGGGAGCATGATGAAGCTCCGACACGGCCTCTGAGCCCCACTTCCCCGAAAGCATTGCAGATACGTACACCTATGGGTACACAATGGCGGTAGACGACAATGTCGTCGACAGCAATGATGTCAACAGCGGTAGACGATGCCTCTATTAGAAGCAATGAACATTTTTTTCTCAAAAGAATCATAGATTCTAATATTATATTGAAACAGTGAAAACTATATATAAAATTAATTTTTTATGTTAAATATACACGTAGTATTGTATTTATAATAAAAAAAATATGAGACAAATTCAAAATATAAATAAGAAATAATAAAAAACTAATTAAAATCATGAAAATAAAGAGCTACTACCTTATTGCTGCCACTCATTGGTCTGTGAATGGCTACTATTGTCTATTTCTGCTTCTTTTATCAATGACTCTGCAAAAACTGAGTGTATGTAAATGTAGATGATTTTGGTCCAAACTTAACAATACCTAAAATTGAGAGTATGAAGCCATGTTCCTTGTAATTTCGTTAAGACAAGACATATTTCTATATTGACTATGCAATTTATCAGCAGTAGCTACTTCTGCTAGTGGGTATCCCTCCCCTTTCTGTCATAACATGAAACAGTGTTGGACCCTGGGCAGGTATTGCTCTCACCTTTTCAGAAAGGTTGACGAGATTTTCAAGATCACGTTGGTCACACAGTCGACAACTATTACGAGAAATAAAGTTTTCCTCCTAGTTACAAGAAACAGAAGTTGTTAATTATGTAAATTTTGATGTCTCCACATTCAATGCTGCTGCAGTAGATGATCTTACATACACTGAAAACTCAAGTCTAATTTTTACTCCTAAGCATCATAGAGCTTTGCTGGCACTCTTGCAACAACCTCTACTTCACAAAATCAAATAGATTCAGGTAATTCTCGATTTCAAAAACTGAAAGTTCAGGTAATTCTGTTCTCAAATCAAATAGATTCTTGATTGTAGAGCAATAAGCCATGACTGTTATTTTCTATCAATCTCTTAAACAAATCGGGCCACTAAATGTTAAACTACCTAATGATGGAGAAGTAATAACCAACATATTTTGAACTGTCCGTTCCCTTTCACTCATAATCTTATCCTCACTGATGTTGTATACATTCCTTTGGATTTTAATCAGATCTCTATTTCTACATTGACTGCATCTATTTCTTGCAAATTAACTTTTTCTTCATTCATTCTGTCAGAGTCTAGAACACTCTTGACCACCATTGTCTTCATCAATTAAAAAGGAGGTAATACAATGGTCTGTTAAAACCAATCGAATGAAAACAATATATAATGTATTAAATAGTGAGACATGAGTTATTTAGTGAGGGGAGAAATGAAAAAGATACAAATTAGGGCAGTGACCTAGGGTAGGTTAGGGTTGTTGCTTTTAATCTATGAATAGGATAATGATTGTCATTTAATATAATGATATTTTTCTTACTTTTAGAGACCTTACTTTTTCATTATCTCTGAGTCCTTAATTCTTATTCGATATCTATGTTAATTAAGACTCTTGAATAATTAATATTTCCTTTATTTATAAAACAAACAAAATAAGAGTCTAAGATGCCCTTCTATACTTATCAAAAGAGCATACTTGTAAGGAACGTACTCTTATTTTGTTAACCAAGAACTTTAAATCACTGCGATGCTCACACACTCTCATATAAGTTTAGATAGTAATGAAACTCTAGTTAGATGACCCAAATGATAGTGCATGACTACTAATACCTGATGGTCTTTATTACAGGGTAATATTATGCCAAATTATGTAAGCATACAGTTAAATACCTACCACGAGTCAGTAAGGTGCTACAATTGAAAGCCAAACCGACCCATATTCTAGTTAGGATTTTGAACAATTGCACCAGCCTTACTAGCTTGGCTATGTATTAGTTTCAACCCAACAAAGCCTTACCGCAAACAAATAACAAATTAACTGAAATGTTGTGGGTGCAAGAATATAGAATAAGCCAGCTGCTGTATACAAAACTGTAATTGCCTATTTACAGTGCTCTCTCGGTTGCTAAAACTGTAAGTTGTATACAAAACAAGAGTGTTTTAGAGTGAGTCTAAATATCAGTATTTGATCGTGTGATGGCGTAACCAGAGGTCATACATAACCATATGGAAAGCATCAAATGTGATTGGGGGTGAATTCCATTGAAAATGTTTCTGTACCTGAGAGCATGAAGCAACTTTATGTGAGCTCCAACATAAAAACAATAATTCAATTGACAATGAAAAATTCTACCGACCAAACGAAGGTTTTTCTGAATTATAAGCAAAGGTTCACATGCCACACAAGATAAGGGCACAAAACTAAAATCTTTTACTAATATATAGATTTTATATAAAGTAATGAGAGGATTTATACCTTTACCAAATTATAATGAAGTTTAACAAACTCGGCATCTGATATATTTTTGAGGATTTGTTTAAGCTGGTATACATCTTTCTCTTTGAGTACCACAGCAAATTTATTCCAGTCAAGAATATCATTAAAAGGAAGGTCATAGTAATTTGACAATATCACTGCAAAACAACATAAGCAGCTATAGGTCAGTACAGTAGTCTAAATAATCCTGTCCCAAATGCAAGAATATCAAAGCAGAACATAAATTTATTCAAAACCAAGTTACATCTCAAATGTCATTTACAATATCCTTATTTAATTCTTTTTAACAAGCTAAAGTGAAGTGTATGTATAATCTGTTTACACGTGGCTTCTACTGAAATTGACCTTAATAAGAAGATTAGACGGGTGGAGCAAGAGAGGATATCCTAAAATTGGTCCCTGGGCCCCAATTCCACAATTCAATGGTTGTATTACAACCTCCTCTACCTCCAACAGTCCACAACAATAACAGGGTTCAGCTATTATTCCACGTATTAAATATGCCTTTCCAAATTAAACTATTTTTGTATATAGTTAAAGACAGTTAATTGATTATCGAACCCCCATAAATCAGACACTCAATTATCATCCCACAATAAAGTTTCAATTCCACTATCCAATCTTAGGGGTAATAGAAGCAACCAAAGATTGAATAATCAATATAGACAAGGATAGGGTTTGCAAATATTTCTCAATAGACACAAGAAATATGCAACCACTCTCACCATCCATGAAAAATGATAAAAACCACTAGACAATAGGTATTTGGTTATTATATACTTGTACCGTCAGTCATACAGGTATGCAGTTCTAAGAATCTGAATACACTACTATAAAAACAAAAGGAAAAAAATCGACAGAAGGGATTATCTTACCAGGGATGCACCCATAATGGATAGAGTCTGCTATTCGAGCACTATTGACCTGGGATCCACCAGGACATATACAAAATTTACTCCTGTAAAATCTCTTCTGGTACACTAGATGCCCAGTAGCTCTACTAATTCTGTTGTTTGAAATATCAAGTTCTGTGTCATTTTCCCACACACGTGCTAGAATAACTCTAATTTTAGAGTTACGATGACCAGCCCAAAATCCAAGTGTAGTCCTGCAAACCACAGATTTATTAATTAAGCTTATGAAAGAAATTAGCTAAGCATCCTCACTAATTTTGTGCCTGGAAATGTAGATTCTCTATTAATTTTTCTTACTATTTACATTAAACAAATAAAAACCGGCCTCTTGAACAGGATAAAAAATATTGAAACTCAGAATAGCATTTTGTTGCAACATGGAGGTTACTGGCATTTTTCTTGTCTTAAGCTCTTGCCAAGCAGTGTGTACTCCATGGAAGGTTTTTAAGATCCACAGCATAGGTAGTGTTTACCCAGGATACCAGAAACTAAAGAGCAATTGCAGCATATTATAAATATAGACTTGAGGGTCATGAGCCAGAGTCAAAGGTCTTTGAACATTACGTGAAATATCAAGTAACTTCCATCACTCTGACCATAAAAGATTAACAAACCCTTCAAAAGCTGGACGATAAGTCAATCAAACCGAAAATCCAATCCCCAAAACCTAATCCCCAATTCCCCAGCAAGCAATGAAACTAAAGTGGAGCCACACATGACTTGAAAAACGTCACCTGTTTTCTACATCATTCCCCCCAGCAGGAAGAGCAAAAGGCTGTAGCACTTGAGGCAGAGCAACATCTTTGTGCGGAATAAATCCAACATCATAGCTGGGGGAACAGACTGCTCGAATGGAATTTTTCACAAGCAACTCAAGACCTTCCGTTGCCCTCACACCAACATCATGACAAGTGACAAAGAAGTGATCAGCACCCAAGGTTCTGTTCCAATAAGGATATTTGGATATCAAGCCCTCCACATAATTTTGTACTATGATCGTCATGTTCTCATAAGACGTGCCCTGCATAACACAAACATGAGATCAAATTCCCCCTAGAAGCAGTCACTTAACCATCCAATATGTCCAATATGGGATGATATTTATAATTTTATCAATCTTTCCTCTGCATTCACAACTTTCTTTACAATTTTGAGTTTGAACCTACAATGCGAGATCTTTATCACATCTCCCCAATGACTGGATATCTCGAGTCTAAAGTTTGTAAAACTAGACATCTATAGATGGTCTAAAAACAAGTGATTTGAGAGGTCCAACATCAACCATTGTATAGACTTTAATAACAAGTGGCCAAACAAACAACTGTAAGATAGGTTAGATACCATATTTGAATTTTGAGTTTGGACTTAACCCCGAGCTAGCTCGTGAAGTAAGAAGTCCCCCCACTTATGTTCACCATTTTGGCCATATCACTAACCAATACAAGATCTCCAACAATTTCGCCTTTAACTATCAATCCACATTTACTACACACCGGCAATGCATGGAAGCATCTAATATTCTCCAACCATTCTACCCAGATCTCAAAAAAAAGAGAATGCAGAAAGAGAAAGAAAATACCTTGCCGCGCATCTTGTGACACGAGATGGGGATGAAGAAGAGGTGCGCCTCATCGGGGTTTTCGGTGCGGAAGTGACTCTCTCTGATGTTCTGGAAGAAATAGCCCTCGCTGGCGTACTTCCCAGTGAGCTTCCTCGGCGTCTGGTAGAACGTGTTGGGATCCCCATCAGGGTATATATACACCTTGAACTTCTTCTCCATCTCCTCGTAGTTCAGCTTGAACACACGCGGAGAGTGAAACGTGTCCGAATACAGTTCTTCTTCTTCTCCTCCTCCTCCTCCACACTCCTCTTCTTTCCGGGTTCCCGGCGCGTCGTTGAGTTTCGTGACGGAGAACTTGGAAACCTAGAGCAAAAGGGTAACGAAGAAAGCGGTGAAAAATGAGAAATTGGGAAATGGGGTGGGAGAAAAAAGAGAAATGGGTACCTGGGGTGGCGGGGTGGAGTATCTGAGAGCGAGGTAGGTGAAGGAGAGAAGGGTGAGGATTGCGAGGAACAGAAGAGAACCTCGCAGAGAGAAGAACCAGGATTGTTGCTTCCCCGTCATAATCACTATTGGATTCAACCCTGCTGCGAAGTTTTGTTACCTTTGATTTTGATCTATGAATGTGTCAGTCTGAAGAATGGTGCGGTTAGATTCGAGTGATGTGATGAGAGTAAGAGATGAAGCAGAAGGAGATGAAATCTGCGATTTGAGGCTTGGAACCTTCCTTTCTCACTCCTACCATTTTCCTATGCAAATGCTTCGCTGGCTCTGGCTAATCTAATTTTCTCTTTTTTACATTACTGTTTAATTCACTAACTCCACTTTATTATTCTTTTTAAGTTAGTAATATGATTTATATTTCAGTAATACTGAAAATAAAAAATTTGTTTAAACTAAATTTAACTTTTAATAGAATTAATAGTTGAGATGCATTTTAATTTAATTTATATTCGCTCGTATTTGATTTTAGAAGTTCTTCTTACTTTGCTTCCTGTAAATTTTTTGTTCGTTCTTTCTTAATCTTACTTAAGTCTGAGAATGGATATATTTTCTTCTTTCATATTTGTTTCTTACTTACGGAGGAAAAAGAAGTATATATATATATATATATATATATATATATATATATATATATAATTTAGTTTAAATTGAAAAAAACAATTAATAATTTTAAACATATATAAAAATAAAAAACTCACATATATTATGCAAAAGATAAAATAAAAAAAGTAATAAAAAGCGATTTCTTTTTTATCTAAAATAATGACATTCTCGCTTTAAACTATTTTAGGAAATACAAAGGTTCTTTTAGTTGATTTATAAAATAATTTATTCTATAAAGAGAGTATTTATTCTTTATAATGAATTTATGTAAGTGATGATGATCTACATGTTGGGTTATTGTCCAAATAGTGTGATTCATTATGTCTCCTTAGGTTAAATTGAGATGGATGAGATTAGTAGAACAGATAAGAGTCATTTGAAGAGAGGCAAAAGTCAATTGAGAGAAAAAGGGAGAAAGAAAGTCATTCCCGCATAACCCTAAATCTATATTGGTGTTTTCGTCGTTGTGAAGTCGTTCACCGTTGGATCGATCTGATTTTGGACAATAGGTTCCAGACATACGGTTCTTCATTCTGACCGTTCGGATCGTCAATCAGAGGTCTAGATTGGGAGAAATTAGTCCCGCACCAGCAGCCTTGTTTTGAAGAATTTTCATCTTCTTTGTTCTCATTTGTAAGTATTTGTGCTTAGTTAAATTGGCTTATTGAAAATACCATTTGATATTATTATTGAAGACTCTTTTGTACTCTATTATTGATCATAGTGGATTTGGTTTGGACGACTCGTGGTTTTTACCCTTGCATTGAGGGATTTTCCACGTTAAAAATTGTTGGTGTCTCTTTGTGCTTTGTATTCTATTTTTGTTATGTTTGTTTGGTGCTCGCAGATTCTCACAAGAAGGGGGATTGAATTTCCGCTACGTTATTACTCTTTGCTAAGTTGTTATATTTGTTTTGGCCCTTTCCCCATCAGAGTGGCATCAGAGCTCTTTGGTTAAGGGACTGTTTAATTTATGTGAATGATGGAGGCACATACAAAATTGATTTCTTTGAATGGAGAAAATTATCACTTATGGAAAGGCAAGATAAAGGACTTGTTATTTGTGAAAAATTTGCATCTTCCTGTTTTTGCTTCCAATAAGCCGGAATCCAAGTCAGATGAAGAATGAGATTTTGAACATCAACAGGTATGTGGATTTATCAGGCAATTTATTGATGATAATGTTTATAATTTTGTTGCTAATGAGACACATGCGAGAAGCCTATGAGATAAGCTTGAGTCCTTGTATGCTTCTAAGTCAGGGACTAATAAATTGTACCTATTGAAAAATTTTGTGGAGTTGAAGTACAAGGAAGGAACTCCTGTTTCAAATCACTTGAGTGAATTTCAAGGACACTATGATCAATTAGCAGGAGTGGGTATAAAATTTGATGATGATCTATTGGGCTTATTCCTATTAAACTCTTTATCGGATTCATGGGAGACATTTTGGGTTTCCATGATAAGTGCTACCCCTAATGGTGATATTTCTTTGCAAATGGCAAAGAGTGATGCTCTTAATGAGGATATGAGAAGGAAGACACATGGTACTTCATCTTATTCAGAAGTGCTTATTACAGAAAATAGGGGAAGAAGCTAGAAGAAAGAACAAAACAATGGTAGAGATAAAAGAAGGAGCAAGTCCAGGTCTCGATACAAGAATGTGGAGTGTCACTATTGTCACAAAATAGGGCATATAAAGAAGAACTATTTTTTGTGGAAGAAAGAGAGCAAAGACAAAAAGGGTAAGCAAAGAGAAAGAAATAATGATGATGGTAATCGTGTTATTACTACTACATGTGGTGACCTTGTTTGTCTTCGTGATTATGACACTATTAATTTTGTATTTGATGAGACCATGTGGATAATTGATAGTGGTGTTACACTGCAAGTTACATTCAGGAAGAAGTTCTTCACATCTTATACAACTGGTGATTTTTCAGTATTGAAGATGGGTAATGATGGGGTGTCTAAGGTTATTGGTGTTGGTGATGTTCACTTGCAAACCAACACGGGGATGCAGTTGTTGCTTAGAGGAGTTAAACATGCTCCAGATGTTTGCTTTAACTTGATTTCTGTGCAGGTACTTGATGATGGTGGATATGATAACCACTTTGGTTTTGGAAAGTGGAAGCTCACCAAAGGTAACTTGATTGTGGCTAAAGGGGATAAAAACTCTAAGCTTTACTAGACAAAAGCTTTGGTTGCTAAAGATTGTGTGAATGCTATGTATATGGAGTCATCTTTGTGGCATAGAAGGCTTGGGCACATCAGTGAAAATGGACTTAACTGCTTAGCTAAATATGATGTTCTCTCAAGATTGAAGAGTGTAGAGTTGGAGAAATGTTCTCACTACATGGCTGGTAAACAAACCAGAGTATCCTTCAAGAAGCATCAGAGTTGCTTGAATTGGTGCATTCTGATGTTTGTGGCCCGCTGAAGGTAAAGTCTTTTAGTGGTGCACTTTACTTTGTCACTTTTATTGATGATTGTTCCAGGAAGCTTTGGGTTTATGAACTACAGAGAAAGGACCAAGTGTTATACAAGTTTAAAGAATTTCATGCTTTGGTTGAGAGGTAGTTAGGCAAGAAGTTGAAGCGCATTCGTACTGACAATGGTGGTGAGTATTGTGGAACATTTGATGCTTATTGTAGACAATATGGTATTGCACATGAGAAGACTCCTCCCAAAACTCCTCAGCTGAATGGTTTAGTGGAGATGATGAATAAGACATTGATTGAAAGGGTTAGGTGTATGCTTTCTGAAGCAAAATTGCCTAAGCATTTCTGGGGTGAGGCATTGTTTACAGCAGTGCATGTTATTAATCTAAGTCCTGCAGTTGCTTTGAACTCTAAGGTGCCAGACAAGATTTGGTTTGGCAAGAATGTTACTTATGATCATTTACGTGTCTTCGGTTGTAAAGCATTTGTTCATGTGCCAAAGGATGAAAGATCCAAGTTGGATGTGAAGACAAGGCAAAGTTGTATGACCCCGTTGAAAAGAAAGTTGTTAGAAGTCGTGATGTGCAATTCATGGAAGATCAAACCATTGAAGATATTGATAAGGTGGAGAAGTCCACACCTAAGGAAGATGGTAATGTGGCTGAGGTTGTCTATTAATGATTTGGATATTGATGTTCATGATGATGAACAACATGGTGATATTGATAATCAGTAGGTTGGAGATAGCTTGGATGTTCCTATTGATAATGTTGATGAAGTGGAACAAGAGGAAAGTCTTGGCGATGTACCTGAGCTACCTGAAGCTGAACCCAGAAGATCTGACAGGCCAAAACAACCTTCTAAGAAGTACTCTACCAATGAGTATGTGATATTGACTGATGAGGGAGAACCTGAATGTTATGAGGAGGCCGTTGAAAGTGAAGAAAAGCAAAAGTGGTTGGATGTAATGCAAGATGAGATGAAATATCTGCATGATAATCACACTTATGACTTGGTGAAGTTGCCTAAGGGTAAGAGAGCCTTAGAGAACAGGTGGATCTTCAGGGTGAAGCAAGAGAGCAATTCTATATCTACCCGATATAAAGCCAGATTAGTGGTGAAAGGCTTCAGACAAAGAAAGGGTGTTGACTTCAATGAGATTTTCTCACTTGTGGTGAGGATGACATCTATCAGAACTGTGTTAAGTTTAGCTGCTACTCTTGATTTGGAGGTTGAGCAGATGGATGTGAAGACATCTTTCCTTCATGGTGATTTAGAGGAAGAGATTTACATGAAGCAACCAAATGGTTTTATTGTTGAAGGCAAGGAAGACTATATGTGTAGTCTACAAAAAAGCCTATATGGTTTGAAGCAAGCTTTGAGGCAATGGTATAAGAAGTTTGAGTCTATTATGTGTGAGCAAGGCTACAAGAAGACTACTTCTGACCATTGTGTTTTTGTCAAGAAATTTTCTGAGAATGATTTCATTATATTGTTGCTATATCTTGATGACATGATTATTGTTGGAAAAGATGTATCCAAAATTGACAGGTTGAAGAAGCAACTGGGCGAGTCATTTGCCATGAAAGACATGGGAGCTGCTAAGAAGATTCTTGGTATAAGTATCACTCGTGATAGAAAAGAGAAGAAACTTTGGCTCTCACAAGCGCACTACATTCAGAAGGTGTTGCAAAGATTCCAAATGGAGAATGTTAAAGTTGTAAGTACTCCTCTTGCTACTCATTTTAATTTGAGTGTTAAACAAAGTCCTTCAAATGAAGTTGAGAAGATAGATATGAGAAAAGTTCCTTATGCTTCTGCGGTGGGTAGTTTGATGTATGCAATGATATGTACAAGGCCTGATATTGCACACGTTGTTGGTACAGTTAGCAGATTTTTGTCAAATCTAGGTAGAAAGCATTGGAATGCTGTGAAATGGATTTTGAGGTATCTTCGTGGTACTAGTGGTTTGAGGCTTTGTTTTGGAGGTGATAAGCTTACTTTGGTGGGTTACTCAGATTCAGATATGGTTGGAGACATTGATTCCAGAAATTCCACTTTAGGCTATTTGATTCAGTTTGCAGGGGGAGCCTTGGCTTGACAATCAAAGTTGCAAAAGTGTGTAGCGTTGTATACTACTAAGGCAGAATTCATTGCACTTACTGAAGCATGTAAGGAGTTGTTATGGGTGAAGAAATTCTTGCAAGAGCTTGGTTTTGTGCAAGGTAAATACTTGTCGTATTGTGACAGTCAAAGTGTTATTCATCTTGGTAAGAATCCAACTTTTCATTCTAAATCCAAACATATTGATGTGAGGTATCATTGGATACGTGATGTTTTGGATGCTAAGTTGTTGGAATACGCTAAAGTTTATACAGATGATAATGGTGCCAATATGATGACCAAGGCATTGCCAAGAGGAAAGTTTGAAGTTTGTTGTGAGATCACCGGTTTGGCGGATATCTCCACATAGTCGTGAGGGGGAAATTTGTTGGGTTATTGGACTCCCTTCCTATGTGGAGAATAGGCCCAAATAGTGTGGTCCATTATGTCTCATTAGGTTAAATTGAGATGGGTCAGATTAGTAGAGCACATAAGAGTCATTTGAAGAGAGGCAAAAGCCAATTGAGAGAAAAAGGAAGAGAGAAAGTCATTCCCGCAGAACCCTAAACCTGCACTGGTGTTTTCGTCGCTGTGAAGTCGTTCACCATTGGATCGAGCTGATTTTTGGAAAGTAGGTTCCAGACATATGGTTCTTTATTCTGACCGTTCGGATCGTCAATCAAAGGTCTAGATTGGGAGAAATCGGTCCCGCACCAGCAGTCCTGTTTTGGAGAATTTTCATCTTTTTTGTTCTCATTTGTAAGCATTTGTGCTTAATTTAAATTGGCTTATTGAAAATACCATTTGGTATTATTATTGGAGACTCTTTTGTACCTATTATTGATCCTAGTGAATTTTTCTTTGGTTTGGACGACTCGTGGTTTTTACCCTTACATTGAGGGGTTTTCCACGTTAAAAATTGTTGGTGTCTCTTTGTGCTTTGGATTCTATTTTTGTTCTATTTGTTTGGTGCTCCTCGCAGATTCTTGCAAGAAGGAGGATTGAATTTCCGCTACGTTATTACTCTTTGCTAAATTGTTATATTTGTTTTGGCCCTTTCCCATCACTACATGCATTAAAAAAATAGTAAAAATAAGAGTTATAGAATATGATTAATGAACTATTTTTCAAATAAACTTTATAAATGTTTCTTTAATTCATATTTTAAAAGATGACATCTTATATGGTGGTGTTAAAATTGGTCCTAGGTTTCAAATGTATTGAAAGTTCAATCTCTGTTCTATATAGCCAACCAAGAATATCATTTTGAAAAGCTTTAAATAATTGTCATATTTCTCAAATCGACTTCCTATTTTACTTTACTTTCATTGAAGATAATAACAAATATAATTGAATTTCATTCTCTAAAAACTTATTACCAAATTATACGTAAATTAAAAAAAAATCTTTAAAATTTTAAAATATTATAATTTTTTTCACAATTCATAAGGACTTGACTATAATATAATTAGTAAATGTCCAATATCACATTAAATTGTATTAAAGGTATACAAATTAAATTTATATGAAATTTTCTATTTTCAATTAAGAGACGACAATCTAAACAAACTTTATTGAAAATTATGAATTTACTTGTGAGGGTTGGCACATCTAAATTAACGTTTCCGAAGAAAACTGTTAATTAACGTATTCAACATAACAATAAAAAATAAGTGAATGAGATGTAGCTGAATCATACAATATATCTACAATTTTACTTTAGCGAAAGGATAATGATAGTTAGACAACATTTTTTTGACAACATTTAAACATCATCTACATGTCATTCTGTGATTGGTCCATGGTAGTGTTTATGATTATTATTATTGATTGTGGAGTAATTTTGAACCAATCACAAAATAACACGTAAATGATGTTCAAATATTGTCAAAAAAATATTGTCTAAGTATCATTATCCTTAGTGAAACACATACCTTGAATCATATAATTGTTTTTAGTGACTTCACTCCAATCATATCACAAACTCTCCCTATTGTTGAAGGTCTTGCTTCGAGTGTAGAAGAATTGAATATGATTTTTCGTTGCCCACATTTAAATAACATATGTATAGGTTTTCCATACTTGAAATATATAAGTACTTTAATGTGACAATGTTCAACATAATTAAAGTGAATGGATTGGGATTTTCATGGATGGGGATTATAGAGTTTTTCCTTGTTATGTCTTTTTTTATTTGATTAAGGTTCGAAAATCCCCACTAATTGTGAATAAATATAAGAAAATCATAAATTTCTAATATTCCTACTATTCTTCTCAATTCAAAATTAGGTCCATCCTCAAATTATATATGCTTAATCCTTTCGTCTAGTTGATAAAAGAAAGTATATAGTTTTGCTGGCTTTTCAAACTTATATACATATTATCTCATCATCGCACTTTCTTGTTTTAATTTCATAAACTCTATTTTTTTTTATTATCTTGAAATCAATGAGGAAATATTTTTCTATATTTTTTTATTTTAAATACTTTCTAGGTGATAATTACTCACTACCTTCTAGTAGTCTTTTGGTACCATCCCACCAATATTTAGCCTCTCCTATCAACATAAACATAAAATAATTTACTTTTTGGTTACCAAGATAATTCATAGCTCAAAATATTTTCTTTATTTCTTAATCTATAATTAAGCTTTTTTGGACTATAACCTCTAGGAAAATATGGAGATTTATTTCTCCTAAATTCAACTTAAACATGAAATTCAGTAGGTCCTTCGTGTCTTTGATTCTTAGTAGTGTTGTTGTCATGTCTCTAATAATTTTCTCATTATTCCTCCTATTATTTGTCATATAAAATTATATAAATTAGTCTTTATAAAAAATTCATGATGAACTCATTTCATAGGTCACAAATAAAACATTACTCTAATACCATTTATTATAACATCTTTATATTATTATGTAGTTACCAAATTCATTATATTTTGATAAATTATTGTTTTTAAATTTACTGTTGTTAATTTAATTTCAACTTATAAATTATAATCTTTCTAAAACAAAGTATTCTATTTTAATTACTTATTTAACACATTTTTATTTATGTATGTGTATATATATTCATTTTACAAAAAGTCTTATTCATAATTAATTTTATATATATAATATACTCACCAACATTTATATATCTAGCTGTCATTTTAACTTTTAATTCAGGAATCAGTCTTAATCCCCTCAAGTGTTAAACCCCATTTTCATGACTCATACAACAAGGGACTTTTTTAAAGTCCTCAACCCCAAAACCCCTCGTGTGAAGTGGGTTGGGTCAGGACTAGGACCGGGTTAACTCCTTCATCTCCTTTGTTCAAAGCTTTATTAATGAATCAGTTGTGGTTATAGGATATAAATGTTATTTTTTTTTTTGAACGAGTGGTTGCTCACGTCATTGTTAATAGTTCCTAATAGTTGTTCACGTCATTTTAATAGCTTTTGTGAACATTTTGCACTAATTTCAATGTGAATGTTAGCTTCTACAAAATAATACTTTAACATATTTAAAATTTAAAAAATAAATATACAATACATCTTTATGTAAATTCCTATGTAACAAAATGACATTTAAGTTAACTAGTTTTATGTGTATAAATAAAATCTATACCAAAATTGAAAAAACACTAATGAAATTAAATTTAATGTACTAATTTTTTCACATTGTACTAAAAAAAGAAATGTTCCAATTCTTATTGTATCGAAAGTATATTTAAAATACGTTGAATTGCTCAGGTAGTTCCCACTTTTAGGGCAATGTGTCCAATTGATTCATGTTCTTAAAAAAGTGTTAATTTCATCATCAAACATATTAATTTGCATCAATCAAGTCCATTTTTGTTCATGGCGTTTAAATACTTAACGTTGTGGTTTAACTTGGAGAAGTAGGGATTGGATTGCATTGAGGAAGACTAATAGGGTTTGGTTTAACTTGGACACCCATCAACCTTTTCTTGATGCATATTAAGTAAGGGAGTTCTTGGATTTTAGATTGGCATAACAAGGAGAGGTTCTAATTGTCTTGAATGAGAAAAAGTCTTCAGTCTACCATTTAAAGTTAAATTTGGGTATCCATGTGTATATCAACTTGATTGCACTTCAATGTAAAATGTTGTTTTGCTCATTATTATTGTTATTAAGATATATTTACCCTTTTCTAGAGAAAATGTGGGTAAAATGAGATGTTGCGAGGAATTGATAAAATGTGTCAGCGTAAGGAAAAAATAAATGCAAAATAAGTGCTTGCAGAGATAAAGAAAAGGATAATTGAGAAGGAAAGAACAATTACAAAGTAAGTGCGTGTAGAGATAAAGAAGATGATGATTCAAATTTGGTCTTATTATTTTGTAAATATGTTTTACCACATCACCACACAGTTAACACCGTTTATGAAAAATTAACGGAATAAACTTGATTTATACACATTAACGCAACGAAATTAACACATCAAATAAACACATTACTTTGAAAACAGGTACTATCCAAATAATTAAACCTTCAAAATACTTAATAACTGACTTACTTAAATTTTATATATATGTATATATATATACATATATATATATATATATGTATGTATGTATGTATATATATATGTATATATGTATGTATGTATATATATATATATATACATACATATGTATGTATATATGTATATATATACATACATACATACATACATATACATATACATACATACAAATATATATATATATATATATATATATAATATTTTTAGTCTTTAAATTTGGACAAAAATTTTATATATTTTGATATCTAAACTTAAAAAATAGATGTATATAATGTTTTAAACCAAACGACATTAATTTTTTTTGAGTTAAAACTTGTCAAACAATGTAAACAGCTCAAACATTAATATGAAATGTGTTTGACATGTCAAAAAAATTTAACACAATTAAGTGTAATGACTTTATCATTTATTTTGAATGTTTAAGAACTAAAATGTATCAAAATTTGAAACAATAATGAATTTCAATTTCGTGTCAAATTTAGAGATGGAGAACGAATTTCTAAAGTGATGAATATTTTATTGATAATAAATTTATTAATAAATTAGAAGTTGGATTACTCATGAATAATTTTGTCAATATGTTGGTAAAATTATCAGTAATATATAATTATTATTAATGAATTTTTGTATTAATAAATTTTGTTGGTAAAATGACACTCAATTTTTTACTTTAGACTTTGATTATTTTGTAATAAATTTCATCAATAATTATTTTTTTGAAAAGGTAAAAAATTCATTTGGGAATGAATTTTTTGAAAATTTTTCGTATCCAATTTTTAAAAATTTGTCAACAGTAAAATTTTTTATTATCAAGATTATTCTCCTTAGTAAAATGAACGTCTAAGTTTTCTGATAAAATATGTTTTTAAATTAATTAAAGGAAAAGTGAGAAAAAGAAACAAACAGCATAAAAAGACAAAGGATGAGTAAGAACTGAAGCCGAAGGCAATGATAACAACAATGGAACGATAGTTGGGTGCGTTAGTGAAGATGAGAGTGGGTACGACAAAGCAAAGATAGTGGCACAACGACTACTATGGAGTCATTGGTGTTAGTGTAGGAGAAAGAAATATGAGAAGGAAGAAAAGGAAGGGGGAGTCAGAGGCGTTGTAGAGGTGAAACCACCACCATAGTGGCACAACAACGAAATTATGACAATAACATAATGATGACAATAATACAATGATGAAAACAGTGGTAATGGAGGCGGAGGAAAAATGGAGGAAAAATGGAGGAAGAAGAAGAAAAAAAAAGTAAAAAGAAGGAAAGGAGAGGTAAAAAAAGAACCAAATCACAATATTTATAAATAAAAAATAATTTGTTGTCACCGATGGATATTTATAAACAAGAAATAATTTGTTGTCACCAATGGATATTTATCAATAAATATTTATTGAGAGATTTTTATCATCAATAATTATTGATGATAATAATCGAAGAATTTGTGGCCATCAATAATTATTGACAAATTTTTTTATTCATTGATAAAAGTTACCGAGATGAACATTTTATCTATTGATATTGGACCGTCGACCATGTTGGATACTTTAGGGTTTCCTTGGTCCAATAAAACCTCATAATGTTCCTATTAAAGAAATGAGACTAACCCTCGTCCTGAATGACAATTTAAAAAAAAAAGTTACTATTAAAGTTTTTAAAAGAAATGGGGAATAGAGACAAGAAACAAACACACGACTTGCTTATTAATGACAACCATCCTACTTAAAAAGAAGTTTGTAAGCCCAATTCTGAACACACCATCCGAAATCCCTACATATAGGCCCAGTTATTTGAATGCAGCTAAATTGAAGTAATGTTCAATAAGTGAAAAATGTTGATGGTATGCTTGTCAAAGGGAAACTAGACATGGAGGTTGGTTATTAGGTTTGAATAAAAATAAAAGAAATATTTGGAAGCACAGTCCCGTCCCATGCAAACCACATCAGACGTCGAGTACTTTCTTACAAACATGTCAATGTTTGAGACATTGTCCTCCAATATATCATTCTTTCCATAAAGGACTGAAGGTAAGAGCTAGAACTAAACTTGGAGAATTGCTTTAGCACTCTAGCATGAACCCAATCGTAAGATACAAGATGTGCCCCTAAATGTGTGTTCAAGGTGTGAGTTGGTAGCAATATTTTAAATATTGTGGTAATTTTGGTTCTTATTTTTAAGGAACATAATGTGATTCATTAAGTCGTTAAATTTTTATTTTTGTTTCAATTACATCGAAGTTATGGAACAGTTACTGATTTTTGTTTCAACGGTAGTAACAAACTCATTCATTTGAAACCCTGTGACGGTTAAGCTTTATAAAAGGAAAAAGATACTCTCAATTTTAATTACTAAGCCTATTCCCTCTCTTCAGATAAACACATCATTGAATTTTAAGTGAGTGAAAGTTTAAAAAACAAAGTTGTGTTTAGATTTTAAGCTGCAATGCCAGGAAATATATATTTTGTTCTGATTTTTGCTTCCACTGTGTTGATCTAGATGTATTATTAAAATGTTTAAGTCAGATTTTACAATATTTATTTATCATTTGGTATCAGAACCATCTATATTTATTTCTTTGTCTTGTATAGTCTTTCATTAGTTTGGATTTTAAAATTCATGGGTTTTGTTGTTTTGACTCGTTTAATCCAAATAAATATTACCAAATGAATGTAAATCCTGTTTATAATATTCTTGTAAGATGAAATTTTTAATGTTAAAAAGTAAAGAAAAATAAGTCAGATTATTATTCGGATTCGCTGGTCGAAACCGGGTTAAGATGACCCGCCTTAGGCTGAACACGATGAATAGTTTCGCTTTTAACATTCTCTCTGTTCGTTTTTTCTCTCTCTGACGTCCCAGGATTTTTATCCTTTTGGAAAATATATTTTCTTTTTCTTCTTTTATTTAATAATAAAGATAGATGGGTTCTACCACTTTATTTGCAATAAAGAAAGAGGGGTTCTAACGTTTGAGGACTTTTCTTTATGTTTCTGTTTTTGTGCCAATAACCAACTCTGTTGCATCTTTCGATATATGAATATATATTCATATGCCACTCTATATATTTGCAATAACTGATATTAGTTGAATTTGAATACGTATTTAATGATGCTTTTATGTTTAACTTTTGTTTTCTTAAACATATAATATTAAATGTTTATATATATATATATATATATATATATATATATATATATATATAAATGTTTTAGGTTAATAATTATGCATATATTATTAATATTATTTATATGTATAATTTTGTTGTTGTACGTGTAAAATTAAAAAATATGCATTATTATTTCTTTTTATATTAAGAATTTTACATAAATATTCACATATGTTTAATAGTAATATAGTTTTAATAAATTAAAGATTAACCACGACATCATTAATCAATTAAAATTATATATAAAAGTTTGTAAGATGAGAAATATTAATTGTAACTAATTGCATTTAACCACAATAATTTTGTCTTATTTATATAATTAATTAGGATAACATATTAAATTATATTTTTTAATTTACTCACAGGAAATAAGAAAAGGAACACGATTTAATAGTTATCATTAAGATAATTAATCTAATTAAGTAAGACTTTATTTAGTCCATATACGGGATTTATGTCACTAGATTCATAAATTAAAAACATGTTTGTTTTGGTGAAACATGACATTTAATTTTGCCTCAATATTATAATGATAAGCATATATTTTTTGAACTTTGGAATTTTTTCAACCCAGGAATATTTTTTATATTAAAGATGGTATTCCTAAGTTAAAGGGTGATAATTATAAATTTTGGAAGGAGATAATTCTTTTTCATTTGGGATTGATGAACATTGACTATGCTATTAGGAAGGAAGAACCACCTGCTATTACTGAGACCAGCACTCCAAATGAAGTTGAACTTTATGAAAAATGGGAGAGGTTTAATCACCTTTCTGTGACTTTTATAAAGACCAACATTTCTACTGGTATACATGGTTCTATTGATCAGTATAACAAAGTCAAGGATTTATGAAAGGCTATTGATGAACAATTTACAACATCTAATAAATCTTTTGCCAACACCCTTATAATCAATTTTCATCCATGAAGCTCATTGGGATTAGAGGAGTGCATGATCATATCATGCGCATAAGGGATATAGTGGCTCAAATGAAAGCCTTGGAGGTCATCATGTCAGATTCTTTCATAGTATATTTTATTTTGTGCACCTTGCCTCAACATAATGCCCCTTTAAGATCTCTTATAATACACATAAGGATAAGTGGTCTATTAATGAATTGTTGACCATGTGTGTTCAAGAATAAGAAAGGTTATTGTTGGAAGAATGGGAAAAGGTGAACTTGACTACTTTTGAAAAGAATAATAAGAGTCGAGATAATCATAAAGGGAAGATACGTGCTAAGCCAGACATAAAGAAGGAGTTGAAGTGTTTCTTTTGTAAAAAGAAAGGATACATGAAGAAAGACTGCTTAAAATTTAAGAATTGGCTTGATAAGAAAGGTACTTTATTTTCTTTTGTCTATTATGAATCAAATATGGTTAGTGTTAATCATAACACATGGTGGATTGATTCTGGTTCTATAATCCATGTTTCTAATACTTTGCAGGGTATGGAAAACCTAAGGAAGCCAGTGGGAAGTGAGCAATTCTTCTACTCAGAGAGTAAGATAAGTTCACATGTGGAGGCCATTGGGACGTGCAACTTATTTTTAAGTAGTGGTTTTGTTTTGCATTTGGAAAAAGACCTTTTATGTTCCTTGTTTTTTTAAAAAAAATGATTTCTGTTTCAAGACTTATACCTTTGGGTTTTCTTTTAATTTTTCAGAATATGGTTTTACCTTAATGAATAAATCTAAAGTTGTTGGTTTTGGTGAATTGTGTGATGACCTTTATTCCATTATTTTGCAAAACAATATCGCTTATAATTCTATGCATGTTACTGTCGGGTTAAAACAATGTGTTGTGAATAAGGAATCCTCTATGTTGTGACATCAAAGATTAGGACATATCTCCATTGAGAGAATTAAGCAATTACTAAATGAAGGAGTACTTAGTACTTTGGATTTTACTGATTTCAAGACTTGTGTGGATTGCATAAAGGGTAAGTAAACTAACAAGTTTAAAACTGGTGCCAAGAGAAGTTCAAACCTGTTAGAAATTATTCATACAGATATTTGTTGTCCAGAGATGGATGCAAGTAGTCCAAAATACTTCATCACCATTTATAGATGATTACTCACATTATATGTATCTCTATTTACTTCGTGTATATTCAAAGGTTGAAAACCAAGTTTGCAACATGTACGTGTTTGGGGATGTCCGTATGAAATGAGAATTTATAATACATGAGAGAAGAAACTAGACCCAAGGACTATTAGTGGGTATTTCATTGGATATGCTGAAAAGTCCAAGGGATATAAATTTTATTGTCTATCGTATAACACTAGGATTCTGAAATCAAGAAATGCAAAGTGGGAGTGATCAGTTTCCAAACATTGGGTATGAAAAGGATCACTATGAAGCTCAATCTTCTAGCTCAAGTGATAGATTGATTGTCATTCACACCCCTTAAACACAAATGGGTGTTAGACAAACAATAATTGAAGCCTCATAACCTGCTAAAAATGACCCTACATATCAAGTTGCTAAGGAGGAACAACAAAATAATGTTGAACAACCTGCTGAATAGTTGCTTAAGCTACAAGTTCCTCAAGAAAATGATGAGGCAACATTGAGGAGATCTATTAGAGTCAAAAGGTCAGCAATTCCTAATGATTATGTAGTGTATTTGCAAGAAGTTAACTATAATATTGGAGCTATAAATGATCCTAAAATGTTTTCACAAGCCATGAGTTATAAAGAATTGGACCTATGGTATGATTCCATGAAAGATGAGATGGATTCTATGGCATCTAATAACTTTTGGGATCTCGTTCAATTGCCTAATGGTGTAAAATCCATTGGATGTAGATGGGTCTTTAAAACCAAGAAAGACTTACAAGGCAACATTGAGAGACATAAAGCAAGACTTGTTGCCAAAGGGTTCACTCAGAGAGAAGGAATCAATTACATAGAGACATTTTCTCATGTATCTAAGAAAAATTATTTCCGAGTAATTATGGCATTAGTAGCTCATTTTGATTTTGAGTCACATCAAATGGATGTGAAAACAACATTCGTTAATGGTCATTTGGAAGAATAGGTTTACATGAAACAACCTAGAGGATTCTCTTTTAAAGATAGTAAGCACTTAGTTTGCAAGCTTAATAAATTCATCTATGGATTAAAACAAGCCTTCTGCCAATGGTATCTAAAATTTCATGATGTTGTTTGTCTAACACCCATTTGTGTTTAAGGGGTGTGAATGACAATCAATCTATCACTTGACCTAGAAGATTGAGCTTCATAGTGATCCTTTTCATACCCAATGTTTGGAAACTGATAACTCCCACTTTGCATTTCTTGATTTCAGAATCCTAGTGTTATACGATAGACAAAAGAATTTATATCCCTAATAGTCCTTGGGTCTAGTTTCTTCTCTCGTATATTATAAATTCTCATTTCATACGGACATCCCCAAACACGTACATGTTGCAAACTTGGTTTCCAACCTTTGAATAACTCAAATGTGGTATTTAAGACAACCTTGGTTAGGACTCAGTTTAATATATACATAGTCCTCTTTAGTGCTTCAGTCCATAAGAATTGAGGAAGTTTTTTATTACTCCTCATACATTAAGATTTCATAATCTTGATTTGCTTTTCGCATTGTAGCTTAACTTCAGCCTTAAATAATTTAAAGGCATCCAAAGTTTCATCCTTAGAACGAAGTAACTAGAGATACATATAATGTGAGTAATCATCTATAAAAGGTAATGAAGTATTTTGGACTACTTGCATCCATCTCTGGACAACAAATATCTGTATGAATAATTTCTAACAGGTTTGAACTTCTCTTGGCACCAGTTTTAGACTTGTTAGTTTGCTTACCCTTTATGCAATCCACACAAGTCTTGAAATCATCTAAAATTTCATGATGTCATCACTTCATTCGAGTTTGAAGAAAACGTCATGGATCAATGTATATACCAAAAGGTTAGTGGGAGTAAGATTTGTTTCCTTGTGTTATATGTGGATGATATTTTGCTTGCAACTAATGATATGGGTTTGCTATATGAAGTGAAACAATTTCTCTTAAAGAACTTTGACATGAAGGACATAGGAGAGGCATTTTATGTCACTGGCATTAAAATCCATAGGAAAAGATCTCGAGGCATTTTGGGATTGTCTCAAGAGACCTATATCAACAAAGTTTTAAAGAGTTTTAACATGAAGGATTGTTCACCAAGTATAACTCCCATTGTGAAAGGTGATAAACTCAATTTGAGTCAATGCCCGAGAAATGATTTTGAGCGGGAACATATGAAGAATATTCCATATGCTTCAGCTATCAAAAGCCTTATGTATGCTCAGGTTTGCACTAGACCTTCCATTGCATATGTTGTTGGACTTTTAGGAAGATATCAAAGTAATCCAGTGTTAACCACAAGGGACAAAAAGATTACATGCTCATATATAGACGAACTAAATGTTTGAAGTTGATTGACTACTTTGATTCAGACTATGTTGGCTCGTTGATTCACGAAAATCAACATCTGATTATATTTTTATGTTAACCGATGGAGTTGTATCTTGGAGAAGTGTCAAGCAGACCTTAACTACTACTTATACTATGGAAGTTGAGTTCGTTTCATGTTTTGAGGTTGCCTCGCATGGTGTATGGTTAAAGAGTTTCATTCCTAGGCTTAGAGTTGTGGACTTTATTTCTAGGCCATTAAAGTTGTACTGTGACAACTCTACTGCGGTGTTTATGACTAAGAACAATAAAAGTGGATGTCAAAATAAACATTGACGTCAAATGCTTAGCCATTAGAGAACATGTTAAGGAAAAGAAAGTGGTCATTGAACACATTAGCACTAATTTGATGATTGTTGATCCTTTAACTAAAGGCATGCCATTAAAGAATTTTAAGGATCATGTAGTATGAATGTGACTTGATTCCACAATGTAATTTCATTATTAGTACATTTATTATTTTCAACGAAACCCTTATTCAACTTGATGTTTTCTCATATGTTTTTGTACACATTTATTTTGAGAAGATATAATTTAGTTTAGATTTAGCATAAACATGTGGTTTATGCATTAAGTTGAGAGCTAATATTGAGAGAAATATATTGTGGTACATGGAAGATAACACTCACTATTAGAGGACCTATCGCCATGACCTATATATATTTTGTCACTTGTTGTAGTTGATAATTGGATAAATGGACCAAGTGGGAGAATGTTAACAATGTTTTAAATATTGTGGCAGTTTTGGTTCCTAGTTTTAAGGAACATAATGTGGTTCATTAAGCCATTAAGTTTTATTTTTGTTTCAACTACATCGAGGTTATGGAGTAGTTACTGATTTTTGTTTCAACAATAGTAACAAACTCATTCATTCGAACCCTATGATGGCCAGGCTTTATAAAAGGAATGAGATACTCTCAGTTTTGATCCTTAAGCATATTCCTCTCTTCAGATAGACACACCATCAAGTTTTGAGTGGGTGAAGGTTTAGAAAACAAAGTTGCATTTGGATTTTAAGTTGCAATGGCAGGAGGTACACAAAAGAAAATGAATTGTCACAACTCTTTAACCATTACATCATTTCACATCGAACCATTACTAGTAAGTGATAGTTCATTTCAAATATCTAACATCGGAACTCCCCCTTACTATTTTAAGCTTCACGCTGGTTCCAACTCACTCAAGCTTAAAAGGGCCAATAAACCATAGACATCAAGAAGCTAAAGAAATGAAACTTCTTTTAAATATTACTAATACTTTGCACACTCGCTTGAGCTTAGTGGGATAATGAACAACCTTGACAATTGACTTATCGGCTGGTCACCCAAACGCTCAGTCTTATGACTGAAGGTGATCCAAAGATGGACTCATACATCATGGTCGACAAAATGAAAACTGTTAGGACAAATAAAATCATGTCGCCAAGTTGGTTTGCCAGAAACCTAGTAGATGATGACCTTAGTCCTTAAAAGGACCCTTTCAATAATACTCATCAACTACTAAAAGAATACAAAAATAGGAAATAATTAAAAATAAATACATATTGTAAAGCATGGTTAAGACAAGGTTAAGCCACAATTAATCTTTAAATAATGTAGGACCATAAACTATCCCTATAAATAAGAGTATCTGTTGGGATAAAATTTTAAATTTTATAAACATGTAAATTGCTTGTTTGATAATGTAACCAAAACCCTGACTTTAGTGTCAAAATGTTTTTTTAGATGTTCCATATACCATAACCACAAACTAAGAACTTAGGACAACATTGAGGGGGTTAACACTACAAGAAAAATGAGAATTATCTACGGATATTTATATACGGATTTTGATCCGTATGTAACACATGTATTATATACGGATCACAAAAAAAGAGTTATATACGGATTTTACCTACCGATATATCCGTATGTAAAATCCGTATGTAATGTTGGCGCGTTTAAACGAAAACTTTACCTAAGGATATAATGCATATGTAAATTATATACAGATATTACATACGGATTATCCGTATGTAACTTATATACAGATTATCCGTATATAAATTATATACAGATATATTCGTATATAACCTTATCTACACCCTTATTATATACGGATTTTTGGTTGTATGTAATCCGTATATAACATCAATTTATATACGGATTTTGAAGGTTATATACGGATTTTGGTCGTATGTAACATCGATTTTTCTTGTAGTGTAAAAAAATCAGAAAGTATCAAATGCAAATAGTTAACGAACAATAGTAGAAAACTTGAGTAATCTTTTAGGATTATTCGTGTTCCATAAAAACAAGTTCTATTTTACTTGTATTTCACTATAATTTTCATTCTCCTTTCTACTCAAAATCCAACCATGTCTTGTATTCATTCTCATTAGGATGATATTACCTGATAAATTCATTCTTTAAATTATCTACATGTTTTTTTATTATATCACACATGCATACCATTGCACTTTATTCTAATAATAATATTTGTGAAATTGTATTCATAATTACTCATTGACAATGTTATAATAAAAATACTTTGTTATATATATATATATATATATATATATATATAGTTATATGTTATTAGAATGTAGAAAGAAGATGTAAGTGTTAAGTGTATCTATTTCATATATTGTAATAATGAATTAAATAAGTTGAAAATATCTTATATATATTATAAGGAATAGAAGTGTCATACATTCACATTCACTTTTTCCTTACATTCATATAACAACTTTGAGGTGTCAATTTCATCCATGATTTATGAGTTAATCTTAACCTATTTTTGAAAAATTCTCATTTTAGGAAACCTCTCAAATGGGAGACAAAAAAACTTCAACTTCCAAAACTTCCTCTTAAGTGAGTTAAGGTCAAGATTAAAGTGAATTTAGCCTCACTACAAAACAATTTATATATATACATACAAAATTATATATTTTATTAGATAGTTTAATATGTTGTAATTTTATTATATTTAAATCAATATTTTTATATCATACTTATTATTATTTTATTAAATAAAATATATAATAATATTTAATATTTTTTAGTTTTCATATATTAAATAAAATATATAATTTTATATTATACTTATTTATATATATATATATATATATATATATATAAAGTCATGTGTCTACAACTTCACGCACTCACTTGCAGTATAGTTTTTTCTTCCATATATATATATATATATATATATATTGAATTTGACAGTAATTCAAAATTAGAAATATTTAAGAGGATTATTTATAATTTGAAATTAGATAATATTATTTAATTATTATTATTATTATTTTTCTCACTTTTAAATAAAAAATTATTATTGTTTTTTAGATATATTATCTTTATTTTATATTTATTTTTTAAAAAAAAATACGGACTAAGTCCAAAATAAAAATAAAAATTAATAATAAATTAACTAAAAATAAAAAATAAATATAAAAGATAAAAATAAAATAAATATAATATATCTAATAAAATATATATTTTATTTTTCTCTTTAAATATCACTGAAAAAATTATAGTTGCAAATAAGAAAATATTTGAGCATCATTTTTGTTTCTTTTTTGAATGATATTTTTCATCATGTATTATTGTTATTTTAAATACGATAAATAACAATCTCCTACAATCTTCATATTTACTCATTTTAAAATAATTTCAAAATTAAATATTGCTTATTAGTTTCTATAAATGTAGAAAGCTAAATTATAAATATTACAAATGTACAAAATTTAAGATATAGTGACAACCACCATGTGGTTTTTGTTCTTTTGTCAGTCTAAGTTTTTTTTTTCTTAGCTGAAGTTTACATGTAAATCTTGAAAAAGTAAGATTAGTTCAATGAATTATGATTGAAAATGTATATTTTGTAAACAGATATTGATTATTGTGTAAGGAAGTAAACAAATATTATGATTAATACGACTTTTTTTAACAATTTATGATTAATATGTATGAATAATGTTTATTATAAATTAATAAAAGTTTATCTCTAACACGTAAAAATTAATAACATGTTGGTTTTAAAAAATATTGAATTTTCAGTTTAAATATATTGATTAATATTTTGTTACCATATTAATATAATCAAAAATATTTTGAATCTTTATAAAATTTTATGCATATACATATATTATATAAAAGGGGCTCGCCAACTGATAGGGTGTGTTCACTTGGGGTGATAGAGGAAAGTCATTGGGGGAGAGTGATTGAGTGGATTTGAGGAGATTTGAGGGTGACTTTTTTTGTGTTTAGTTGAGTGGATTTGAAGGTAATTGAGAGTGAATTTGGGGATGAATTTTGTGATAATTAGTGTAGAATTTGATTGATGTGACAGTTTTAAAAAATTTGTTTAATTGGTAGAATTTGAAGATTACTAATATCCCCCTAGGTATTAAAGTAATATAAAATGATATTTGTTAATGTTATATTTAATTGTAAAAATATTTATTAAGAATAAAAAATTTAGAATAATTATTAAAAATAATTTTAAAAATTTAATTGGTAAAAAATTTGTTTAATTGGTAGAAAATTTAATTGTAAATAATTTTAAAAATGTTATATTTAAATTAATAATTATTATGCGATGACAAGAACTTTTTTTTAATAGTAATTAATTAACCATTATTCACATTTTTATATCGTAATTAATTTAATTGCTATTAGAAAAGCTAGGAGTTTAATTGGAACATTCGTGAATGAATTATTCACATTTTAATAGTAATTAATTCACATTTAATTAGTTACGATATAAAAATGTGAATTACATTAGTGAAGGATTTTTTTAATAGTAATTAATTCATAATTATTCACATTTAATTGGAACATTGAAGGAATTTTTTGTGCTGATAGCTCAAGGCTCTGTATACCTTGTACACCACCAAGTCCTTCTTCATCCTTCGATTCTCTTCCCTCCCCCCCCCCTCCCCCCTCCCCCTCCTGCCACTTCACCACACGATTCTCTCCCCCCCCCCCATCTCCCCCTCCTGCCACTTCACCACACCAGAGTGTGAGATCGAGCCCGACCACCATCACCACGAAGCAAAACGGAGGAGTTGCATGGAACCCAAGACTGCCTGTGTAATCGGATCCGCGCATGCTATCATCGCTACATGCTCCACCATCACGGACAACTTCTTCTTCATCATCATCCACCCATGGTGGCTGCAACCTCCATCATCACCAACACATTCATCTTCATCGTCAAGGACGTTGCATCCTCCATCGTCAACGACGTCCATGGTAACGGCGGGGCTAGGTCACCGAATACGAGCCACTTCAACCGTGCCTGGAATGGGATACAGATGGTGGTTGTAACCGGATACGAAGGTGCTGTAACCGGATACAGCTGCACGTTGTTCTTCTTCATGGGCGTGTATCCGAATACGGGAGTGGTGTAACCGGATACAAGCGCGCCTTCTTCTTCTTCATGGCGTGTAACCGAATACGCCGTTGCTGTAACCAGATACGAAGGCCTCTTCATCATGTTGTTGACCCCAGCTTCTCTTCATCGATGACCTACACATCTTCAACGAACCTCACCTTCTTCAGTTGAGAATTTATTTTCAAAACAGGGGCATTTCGGGAAAAGCCACTTCCATCCCTCCAAATCTCTTCCCATGAGCGGATGACTGAACAGTATCCTCATTCTGCAATTCACTTCAATTGATCGCTCTCAATTCTCCTAAAGTAAACACAATTATTTTTTCATTCGTTGCTCGCCAATGCCAATAAACAGTGAAATAACCGAACACACCCTTATTGTATTACGGACAAAATCGCCTGCCGCCACTTTTTCCAGCGTGAGATTGTGTAAATGTTATTTTGTTAATCTAAATCTTAATTAAAGATTAATATGAATAAAATATAAGATATAAGACTTAATTTAATGCGAGAGCAGAAATGAAAATTCAAATCAATAGAAATATATTAGTTTCAAACTTTGAAACCTATTTAATTTGAATATATTGATCCTACTTCCTAATCCCCTTTTATAAATATTTTGGTCGTATAATTTTTTTTAGGGACATTTTTGGTATGGATTTTTCTGTCTTCAACCTATATAGATCAAGATTAAACCATGTAAGGAGCTGAATTAACGGGTCTTCTTTGAATACGGTTAATTTAATTACCTTTTTACATCATTTAATTACATATATCTCCCTAATTGTAAATATATATTTTTCTATATTTAAATTTTGTAAATGAAAGAAGATTATCAGAATAAAAAATTCTTTGAAAAAACAATGAGCTAGGTTAAATTTTACATTAGTATGAAAATTTTATTTCATTCACCAATCTTTTTTTTAATCCAAACACGCGTCCTAAATTTTTATATTACAATATCTTTTTAAAAAAGTATTTGATTAAATTATACCACCTCTATATAAAAAAAATGGTTTTATGTTTATTAGAAAAGGTACTCAACACAATTTAATTTTTCAAATGTAATTTTTTCCCCACAAATCATTCTTCATTATAGCTTGGTATCATGGATTAAGAAAACATTGAAATATAATCCTAATTAAATGAATAAGTGTTTTAGAAATAATATGATTAAATAGGATAAAATTGGTCATTTTTTTTAATTTAAATCAATTATACATAACAATTGTTTTGTTTGTAAATGTTAAATATGTTAAAAATAAAACATTTAATATATATAGTATAAACTAAATTTGATCAGTTTAATGGTTTTATAAAAATGTTTATGAAATAGACCAAGTTTACATATTACAAATTTTAAAATAAACTAATAATATATTCACTAGTTATTTTTTATAAATATGATATTTAAAACAAAATTAACATTTTATTATTGAATTTTATATTTAATTATTTAAAATATTTGGTCTGTTATCCATAAATTTAACAGTATTTATGATGGATTGATAAAATTCAGGGAAAATCACCAATTTTATTTTTGAAGTATTGTTTTCTCTCTTAATTGGTGTTTAAAAGAAAAAGAAGAAACTTAAATAGTAGAAATCTAAAATCGTATTAAGTTAAAGTTCCTAGACGTTTATAATTCTGTAAATCATTTTAAATAATTTTATTATTTTACAGACTATTTAAGATTTAAGAGGAATTGTTTTAGACAATATTTATTATTTATTCTGAAATTAAAAATGTGTTTAAAAGTTATGAAATATATCATTTAAACTGCTATCCCGTAAATAGTTTTCGTATTCATCCATAAGTATATGGTAAATTCGTACATTTTCTTCTAAGTTAGAAAGAAAAGAAGAAATACCATAATTAAACTTCAACGGTCGCTTAATTCAAAACTTTCCAACGGTCACCAAAGGTCAAATTTGAAGACACATTCCCACCATTTTCACTACGGTTAGAAGCACTCTAAAACTTTCTTTTTGCCACGAGCCAGCTCTTCTCTCTCTAGAAAATCCTTCTTGATTGCCAAGACTCCATCTTTCACATGGATCCGATTCAATCGAACGATATTCAGGAATACCCACAAACCCTAATCTCAGAGCCCAGCGATTCTCTAATGCAAGATGCCAATGTGTCCGTGTTCGATTCGATGGTTTGCGACTCCACTTCAAGGCTCATCGCAACTGGATTTACCAAAAAAACAGGTTAGAATATCTCAAATTCAGAAGTTGGGTTTTGTGGTTTTTAGGACTGAGGCAAGAAATGAAAAAGATATACTAGAAAAGGTTCCGCTTTCTTTATAAGTTGAAATTTAGTGCTTCTAACTTTTCCTCTTCGTGATTACGCTTAAGCAATCCTTTCAGCCGCATTTCACACTCGTTCGGCTAATTTTCTTCAGTTATATAATTGTTGGATGGCAATTATGTTTTGAAGTGTTAATTGAGGCTTTAGAATTTTGGATGACGGTTTGGTGAATTGTAAGTTGTGATTAGCTCGGAAGTGTAGTTCGAATATGATTGCTCGGGTAATTTTGATAAACCTTTTGAATTTTCTGTGAAGTTTACGAACAATGCAAAGGACTGTGTTTTGACTATCGAGAGAAGAGTCTTATGTTTTTTTAATTGGGGCTTTAGAATTTTGGATGAGGGTTAGGTGAATTGTAATTGTGGTTTGCTCGGAAGTGTAGTTCTAATATGATTACACGGGTAATTTTGACAAAACCTTTTGAATTTTCAGTGAAGTTTATGGAACAATGCAAAGGACTGTGTTTTAAGTATCGAGAGAAGAGTCAAGGTTTATTTATTTTTTTTTAATTGGGGCTTTAGAATTTTGGATGTGGGTTAGGTGAATTGTAATTGTGGGTAGCTCGGAAGCGTGGTTCTAATATTATTATACGGGTAATTTTGACTTTGAATTTTCTGTGAAGTTTATGGATCAATGCAAAGGACTGTGTTCTAAGTATCGATAGAAGAGTTAAGGTTTATGCTTTTGTAGATCGAATGTGTAATTTTAATTTTATGTCGTTTTGAAGCAGAAGAGGAATGTTTCATGTTTGTAAATGCTGGAGGGGATGCTTTTAGTGAAGCAGCTGGTGGAATGACGTTCCTGGGCGACACCTATTTTGATGGTGGCAACGTTATGCGGACCAACGAGCGAATAGTGGAGGGTGGAGACTACCCATTTATCTATCAATCAGCTCGGTTGGGAAGCTTTTGTTATAGGTTTGAAAATATTCCTCCTGGGGAATATGTTGTTGATCTTCATTTTGTGGAGATCATTAACATAAATGGGCCAAAAGGAATGAGGGTGTTCAATGTATACATCCAAGATGAAAAGGCAAGCTTTTCTGGACAAGCTAGAATGCTTCATTTAGATTTGACAAATTTGTACAAGTAAAGGCTTCAACTTCTCTTTTTTATTAAATAAAATGGCAGGTTCTGTCTGAATTGGACATCTATGCAATTGTTGGAGCCAATAAGCCTCTACAATTGGTTGATTCAAGTGTATCTGTTAAGGATGATGGGGTGATTCTAATAAGATTTGAAGGTATATCTGGAAGCCCAGTCGTAAGTGGAATTTGCATTAGGAGAGCAACGAAGGCCTCAGGTACTGTATTTATGTTTAGGGTATTTCTGTTTACCATGTTTGAATTTACAACTGGTGTATATGTTACTCAGCAATTTCTGTATTTTCTAATTTTTTCAATCAGTTCCACAAGTGACAAGTGATCACATTGAATGTAGCCACTGTGCTGCCCATATTGAAATTCCTTCATCACAGGTTAGAGGTGCAACCTAGCTGATAAAAGTGGCAGTTTGAAGTGAAAAGTATCACTGACTTACAACATATTGCTTTTCCTGCTTTTCATCGGAATGTTTCAGATGAAACTTATGCAGGCAAAGTCTATCGCAAAGTATGAGAGTAAGATAAAGGAGCTCACAATGCAATGTGATCTTAAGGCAAAAGAATGCTATGAGGCATGGATGTCGTTAACTGTGACAAATGAGCAATTGGAGACAGTCCAGATGGAACTTGACAAAGTGACAATTAAGTCACATACTACTGGTAAGTTTGCAGGGTTTTCCATTCTATGGCATGGAAATTAGAGTCTCAAAAAAATCTTAACTCTAACTCGTTTATGAGATTTTACGTGGTCATGGTTTGTAAAAGGTTTCTAATTTTATTGCCAATTTAATCGTTAGATCAAACTGTGGAGAAACAAGCTGAAAGCCTGAGGAATATTTCTAACATGTATGAGCTTGATAAGAAGAAATGGGCAGATGCAATTTGCAGTTTACAAGAAAAGATAAAGGTAAATAATGGAAATTCAGGAAGAATTTATGTTCAAAGTTATTATCAATATTAATTTTGTATGATTCTCATAATTGTATGTTACGCTAAATTTGTTTTGCAGTTGATGAAAAGTGATTATTTAAAACTTTCCTTTGAAGCGCATGAATGTGTTGATTCGATTCCTGAATTAAATAAGATGGTTTTTGCAGTTCAGGAATTGGGTATGGTTTAGTTTATATTATGTGGTTTCCATTTTTCTTAAGGTAGAGTTGCACTTTTGAAATAGTATGTGTCAGTTCTAGGACTAAAATTTTCTTTCTGCAGTCAAACAGTGTGAAGATCTAAAAGTGAAGTACAACGAAGAGATGACAAAGAGAAAGAAACTCTTCAACGAAGTTCAAGAGGCTAAAGGTATGTTCTCTTGCCATGTTTGGATTCTGTTCTGATCTAAAGAGAAGTAAGTCAAAGGCTCTAATCCAATTCTGTTATGGTTCATAGGGAACATACGGGTTTTCTGCCGATGCCGTCCATTGAATAAGGCTGAAATCTCAGCTGGATACAATACGGTTGTGGATTTTGATGCAGCAAAGGATGGATGCCTTGGAATTTTGACAAGTGGCTCCGCCAAAAAATCATTCAGATTTGACAGAGTTTATACACCAAAAGATGATCAAGGTATCCGAAAACTGTACTGATTTGAATTTCATTCCTCTAAATTCTTATTATCTAACATGATTGGAATTTTTCTAAACGACAGTGTTCTCTTTGTTTTAACAGTTGATGTTTTTGCTGATGCATCATCAATGGTAATCTCTGTACTAGATGGCTACAATGTTTGCATCTTTGCTTATGGGCAAACCGGAACAGGGAAAACCTTCACCATGGAAGGAACACAGCAGAACAGAGGAGTAAATTACAGGACTCTTGAGCACTTGTTTAAAGTTAGTAAGGAAAGGAGTGAAACTTTTTCATATGACATTTCTGTTAGTGTTCTTGAGGTTTACAACGAACAAATCAGAGACTTATTGGCTACTGGACAAACATCAAAAAGGTAATTTTGGTAAGCGTTTGAATATATGAGTTTTCAAGAAGGCTAAAATATGCAATATCTAGTCTAAGCAGGAAACTGAAGTAGCTAGAATGACTTATCTTGAAATGGTTATCAGATTGGAGATAAAACAAGCTTCTGAAGGATTTCATCATGTTCCTGGTGTAGTAGAAGCCAAAATTGATAGCATAAATGAAGTGTGGAGTGTATTGCAGACCGGAAATAATGCTAGAGCGGTTGGAAGTAACAACGTTAATGAGCATAGCAGTCGATCTCATTGGTACCGAGATCTTGTAGTTCTTTTATTACGCTATTGGTTTTTTTTCCCCTATAACCTCTGCATCAATATGACTTCTTTTTTTGTGTATTCCAGCATGCTATGTATAACAGTAAAGGCTAAAAACTTGTTGAGTGGAGACTGTACCAAGAGCAAGCTTTGGCTCGTGGATTTGGCAGGTAGTGAGAGACTTGCAAAGACTGATGCTCAAGGGGAACGACTTAAGGAAGCACAAAATATTAATCGATCTCTTTCTGCTCTTGGAGATGTAATATCTGCTTTGGCAGCTAAAAGTAGTCACATTCCATATAGGTATATGTTCATCCCTTTACTCCTAGCTCATCTTAATATGTAAATATTAGTTTTGGTGATGCTATTTCCTTCTGGTGGTTTTAGGAACTCTAAACTAACACATTTACTTCAAGACTCACTGGGTACGTTAGTCACTTTAACTTCATATTTCTTGTGAGCGTTTTCTAGGGCAAGAAAGATGCTGTTTCTGAGAAATTGGTAGTAACATTCCTTGCTTGTTTGTTGTAAAACATTGCAGGAGGTGACTCCAAAACTCTGATGTTTGTACAAATAAGTCCATCAGACCAGGACCTAGGTGAGACCCTGAGCTCGCTTAATTTTGCAACTAGAGTGAGGGGTGTTGAGTTAGGCCCTGTTAAGAGGCAAATTGATACAAGTGAACTTCAAAAGTTGAAAGCAATGGTAGGCTTGCTCATCCTTCACTGGAACACACTAAAATTTATTTCTCTTTCACCAAGTCCTATAATTTGTTAATGTTTCCTTTTACACTTTGTCATATTAGCTCGAGAAAGCACGGAGTGATTGCAGAATTAAAGATGAATCTATGCGAAAACTTGAAGAAAATTTGCAAAGCTTGGAGAGTAAGGCCAAAGGCAAGGACCAGATTTACAAAAATTTACAAGAAAAGATTAAAGAACTTGAAGGACAGATTGAGTTGAAGAAAGCCATGCAAAGTGAATCAGACAAACAAGTCTCTCAATTATCTGACAAATTGAGAGGGAAAGAAGAAACCTGCAGTTCTCTCCAACAAAAGGTTGCTTTATGTTGTTAGACATTGCAATTTGACACCAAAATTTATATCGATGAGCAGTAACTCGGCTTCATAAACATACCACACAAACAGTGTGCTTTGTTCGAATGTGTCATTAAATAAAATTAAATGTTTGGTTTTTCTGTCGCTTCATTTCTGACAAGGCATTTGTCTCTACTGAAGGTGAGAGAGCTAGAGAAAAGGATGAAAGAACAACTGCAGTCAGAGTCAGCAAGTTTTCAACAGAAGGTTCGTTCGTGTTTTTTCTTGGCATTAACACGCGTTGTATTGATAAAAATGTTTTAACATTCTTTTTCATCTCAATCGCTGAATCGGTTTTATGTGTACGTGCAGGTTTGGGATCTAGAGAAAAGGCTGAAAGATCAGATGCAAGAGTCTGACTCTGAATCTGCCATTTTGAAAGATAAGGTTGTCAATAACTAGAACTGTTTGTACAATGAGATTTTCTGCGTACTATGATAATGAATATTTCATGTACCCTCCTTTGATGTTGCTTCATTCATATTATTCAGATAAAGGAGCTTGAGAGGAAACTGAAAGAGCAGGAGAAGAGCTCAATGGCCATGCTTCATCAACAGGTACTAATCTCAAAATGTTGTTTAATCAGACTCATTAAAGACAATGTATATATACTAATTAATACTTGTTTTACAAATAGCTTTATAACTGTTCTTTTCATCATTTCTCTCTGTTGAGAGTGGATTGTTTCATCAATTTTCTTGTTCATTTTCATCATTCCCTTGACCACCGTACTTGACAGATGAAGGAACTAGAGGACAGATACAGAGAGCGAGAGCAACAGTGGCAGCAAACACAAAGTTATGTGGATGCAGTAAGGGCCACACCAGATATAGGTAAAAGCTTCATGAATGAAGAATGTTCAAGCGAGATTGAGGCTGGCATTTTAAGGTGTTCAGACTCAGTAAACCGCCAGGCAAACCAAGGTTCTTCTTTGTTCAAAGGGAGTGATTCTACTAATAATAAGATAAGAAGCAGAACAAGAGAGTTCAGAAGTAATGATGAAAACAACTTTGTCATGTCTTCATCATCATTGCACGATAGAAGAGTCATAAGGAAATCTGATCCACCCAAAATAATGAGGAGTGTGAGGCCAACACCAAGACCAGCCACTGCTAATCAAGCTCCAGTTTCTCACAAGAGAACTAGCACAAGCAGAGATCAGGTTCAAGGAATAAGAGAGAGGGAAAGTAAGAAGAAAATTTGGACAAGATAGTAGTAGATCAAATCCAACTTTCAGAAGGGGCTACTCGCTCCTGATCATATTCAAATACTGTGTGTATTTTTAATTTTATCATATAGAATTCATATGTTTGTGCTGCAAATCCAGTTTTCTGTTTAGGTTACAATGTAGGAAATCATTGTTATAATATTTTAACCCAAATGAATTTATTCGTGGAAAATTACACTCATTCTTTTCTTTAAATTACAATTACTTTTGAGCGTTGATAGACACTTTTATCACTTGTACGTTTTTTTTAATCACATATTTCTTCTATACGTGTGAATGTTGAAATTCTTTTCCAATTGGTTGTTGCAAATTATCTAATGAAAATTTTCATTACTCTTTGAGTGACTTGTGAGATATGTGTTTGCTTGATAATAAGGTATCAAAATGGATTTAAAGTCGTCACATAGTTTAGTACAAATTCAAGTTTGGTAAAGTTTGAAAAAGATTAATTTTATTAAATATAGGTTAAACTGAATCTAATTTAATTAATCTGTGGGTTAAATTATTAACTAGCCAGCATGTTAGACCTGTAACTATATATGATATACTTTAAATAGTTTTGGTGCAATGAATGAGTCAAATATTCCTTAACTTGAATGTGCATGGAATGGCCAAACTTAAAGATGCACCATTTAGATTAGTTGTTTCTATGTTTAAGTTTAGTATAAAAGAATTGTTAGCCTAAAATTGTGATTCTTCCATAAGATACTAGTATAAATTAAAAACATCACCTTCAACAAAAAAAAAATTACAAAACTTTTAAGTATATATATATATATATATATATATATATATATATATATATATATATATATATATATTATTTACCACTACAAGAATGCATTCATTAACGAGAAAGTAGAGTAGGCCAAAAATTAGAAACAAATAGTATTTAATAATTTAAAATTTTAAAAAGTTTCATCCATTAGCGAGGGTCTCACCCTCTCTCTGAATTTTTTAAAAATTAATTTTCTCTTAAGAAGGGCATAATCCTATCTTTATATATTTTTTAAAATTAGTTTTAACTCTGTGAAGATATAACCCTCTCAATCTATTTTATTTTTAGAATAATTCTCTTCTTTAGAAATTAAGATAAACATTAATTTTATCTTTTTATATTATTTTTTGGGTTAGTTTTAGCTTAGCCAGAGTGTAACCCTTTATTCTTTAAAATTATATATTATTCTTTAAAATGATATTCTACGTTAGCAAATTTTTGTAGTTTTTTTAAATTAAATACTTTTAAGCATATACTTACTATAAGATATATGAATTAAAATAAAAATAAAAACTTCATCCATTAGAGAGATTATAACCCCTTTTATCAGTGCATATATGTCTTCATTTTAGTTTTAATATTACATTTTTAATTAAAATTTTGTACTTAAAATTAGAGTTGTCAAAACAGGTAACATGAGTCCAATCCAACCCGACCCACTACGAGTTGGTCACTTAGTAAGGCAACTCAACCCGGCTCATTTAGTAGCGAGCCAGAAAAATCCGAACCCGGCCCGACCCACCACAGGTTGGTGGGTAAACGGGTTGGCTCGTTGGCTCACTTAATTACAATTTTTTTTAAATAAATTTCACTCCCAAATTTCATCCCCAACATGATGTTTAATTAATTTTGAAAATAGGAAACTTAAATAATTTTTTCAAGCAAAAAAAAATATTTTTTTATAAAATTAAAATTAAAGTTTAATAAAATAAAATTAAGTAGGTGGTTGGTGGGCCAACCCGGCACCCGACCCACCATGGGTTCAACTCACATGAGCCGGGTTTAAATGAGCCGGGTTGAAATTTGATCCGCATAAAAAAAATACAATGTTTTCAAACACAACCCCGGCTCAAACCCGTAGTGGACCGAATTGGTCCGCGGATTGTAACCCATTTTGACAACTCTACTTAAAATATTGATTTTAATAAATTTTGTAATAATTAAACTTATTGAATTTTGTGAAATAAAAATATCTTAAAAAATAATTTTTAGTTGTATAAATTATTTTTAAATATTTTAATGTTTGTTTATACAGTTGAAATTAGATTAAAATGGTTTATGGAGTGAATAAATTAATAAAAATTTTAAAACACTTTTAGAATAAGGTCAAAATTAACAAATTTTAGAAAAATGTATATTACATCCCTTATATAGTCTCCTTTTCAAATAAGTTATACAAAACCTACTTTTACACCCTTATTTTTCTATTTTTATCTCTCTTTTTTTTCAAACAAAGGATTATGGTTCTCATGATTCATGTGAATGTTTGCTCGTGAGATATTGTCCGCTCTAGACCAAGCCCTTATGAATTTACTTTTAATATCACTATAAAAGGTCTCTTACCAATGGAGGTATCTTATGTATATATAAACTTATGTCCATATTTTATTTTATCAAATATGGAATTTTTGTTTGTGTCCTAACACCCCAAACCTGTGATGAGAAATGAAACTGATGCAAAGCGACCTCTATTGCAACAAAACCCTAAATCGCAAAATCCACATCAAGAACCCTAAGTCGCAAGTCTAGAGCGTGCAACAACCATCTCACCACCATAGAGACGACCATCGCTAACCACCACGAGCAGTCCACTTAACCATGCTGCACACAAATCGTAACCACCCATCAACAAATCGAAACCTTAATGAAGGAAGAAAAAAAATCCAAGTCGTAGCCTTTAATTGGATAGTCAAAGGGTCAAACAGTCAATTGAAAATACTAAAAACTAATCAAACACAAGGGACTAAAGTATAAATATTGAGTTTTTTTGCAATTGTGAACTGTGTGAATGCAAGACCTGAATGGGAAATTAGGAAAAATTCAATTGTTAATTTATTAGATATTTTATAAAATAATTAATTTAATTATATATGAAATTATCAACAAAATATACTTTTCAGATTATTTCAAAAATTGATCAAGCTTGTTAATTATTTGGAGGATATATTACCCTACCAGATAGGAGATTTCATCAACAAAAAAAGTTAAAATTCAAACCCTGTTAAGTTGTATATAAAGACTTAGGGGAAGCAAAAAGAAAGCATTAACAACTTTGATTTTGTGAAGTTGTCATCCACCACATCTCTTCCCTTTTTTCTTTCATTCATTATGTATTTCATCTCATCCATAGAAAACTAAGCTTTTAGGGTGGTTTCACTGTAATTTCATTATGTATTATGATATTAGATTAAAATAATGTCTTTGTTCACTTTGGTTTTAATTTATCTATATCTTTTATCTCTAAATCATGTAAAAAGTAATAGTTTTTACATTATAACTAATTAGTGAGATGTTTTAATTTTTTGTATGTCGATCATGTGAATCTATTAGTTTTTAGTTTTAATTAAAATATACTTTAATTAAAGTTAGGAACTTTTATGTGATTGAATGAGTTTTTGTTGCCAATTAATAATGTATTAAAAGAATACATATGATTAAGTATAATAGAATACACATGATTTAAAATTAATTAATAATATACTCTAATTAACATTTTACTTGTTAAAGAGTTAAAAAATACATATGATTAAATATAATAGAATTTTATTAAGAATGTATTTTGATTTTGATTGAATTTATTATGAATAATCTAAAAACAATTAATTAAGAATATACTTTTATTAATAGTGAAAATATGAACCAATCAATTAAAAATTTACTTTAACAAATTTAAAATAAAAAATAATAATTAATTGAGCAATAATTTATAAAGTGATGAATATTCTATTTTGGAAAAACCTATTTTACTAAAATTGTTTTAAAGTATTTTATTAATTTGTTATTACATTTACTATTATCAAAATCACATTTGTATATTTTTTCAATCAACTTTAAATATTAATTGTATTATTAGATTTTTATTTTTATCTTTTATTATTATTTATTTTATGTTTATTAACTCTCGTGTAAGATTTTATAAAAATCCATTATTAGAAATCAATTTGAGATACGATTTAATTAATCATTTCTAGTCATTAATTACTAATTTGATAATACTAGAATATTTAGACAATAATATTATAATATTTAAAAAAGAAGAATGATAAGACTTGTAATATGATAATACGAGTGTTAATTTATCTATTTATCTATCTCTATTTATCTCTCTCTCTCTCTTTATATATATATATATATATATATATATATATATATATATATATATCATTTGTTAAATATTAATAAGTTATGAAAAAACGTATTAATTCGAACACATTACCATTTATTACTAAAATAATTGTACACAAATCATTGAATTTATACAACTTGAAATTAACCCTAACCAAAATCCTAACAATTTTTTTATTCTCTAATTTTATTGTGCTTAACATTCCTCTGGTTCCTTTTAATTACTCGCATCCGTATATGTTGTCGTAATTCTAAGAATTATAATTTGTACATACACAACCAATAGTTACTATTTTTAGTCAAAGAGAAAAATATTAATAAATTCTGTTTTTTTTTTAAAGTAGAATCACTTAGTCTACTTGATTGATTAACTCCATCATTAATGTAATTCAAAGTATTTTTTAAACACGAAAAATTTCAAACAAAAACAAGCACAAGCTTGAAACTAGCTATTATTGCTATAAACAATTAAGAATAAAGCCTATTATTAGTTAGTTGACACCAACTATTTAACTTAAGTCACGAGACACATCATGCAAACTTGTCTATATATATATATATATATATATATATATATATATATATATATATATATATATATATATATATATATGATGGATCATAATATTTTAACAATTTTTTTTAATAATTTTTTGAAAACAGATTATGTATTACTATTTTATTGGTTCATATATTTGAAATGAAGTTATAACAAATTGATTATAAAAAAATTGTTAAAAAAAATTGTTAAAGATATATTTTCCATACATGATACTCATGAAAATCATTCACACTAAAAAAATTGTAGAATTGTACTTTTTCTTTTGTCAAACAACAAAGAAAAATAAGGAATGAGATAGTTTATAATTTATTTTTTATTAAACAAACAAATTTTATTTTATATAAGATTAAAGGATATCTAATCCTTTTATACGAGTAGTCCAATACATCCATTAGTCATACATGATTTAGGAAGACTGAAACATATTTGAAAAACAAAATCGGACAGAAGTTTTAAAATAACATAATTAACTTTATCTCAACAAAAGTTTTCGTAAAAGTGTTTTCTTTACATAATTCTACATTCCCATTTAAAAATTACCCAACAGTAGTATTCCTTGGGATGTAAATTATTGTAAAAAAACTGTATGAATGTCTTACATAAAAGTCATTTAAGTTAAGGATCGATATGCAAATGAGAATACCTAGTTGCAAACTTTTTGCTCTTTTGTAAATGTGGTATCTCTATGTTTGTGGTCTTAGCATGATGAATTAGTTTTAAAGGGGGAAGCTAATTTTTTTTATTAATAATAATACTTTGACACAGTCTTTTGTTTTCAACATTCATTTGACAGATATGGTACTTTTTTTTCTGAATTTCTAGATTATCACAGTGTATAATTTTAAAATTTAATAGTGACATTATTAAAAGTGAGTTTATGTCTAACTTAATCCCACAAAATCGGTTTGTAAGGTAAGGTTTGCACCTCACTTATATATTATAAATTGGTCTTATCTCTAGTCGATGTGGGACTTCCAACAGACATTATCCTTCTTTGCTTTTTATTCTTTTTTTTTAAATACAAAAGTTTACATTTTTATGACTATTTTATCCTTATATTCTGTATTAAATGAATATAAAAATATGTCATGGTACCATTACACTTTAATGACACTTGACGTGTCAAATGAGTGCATTTGTCACGTTTGCATGTCAAGTAATGTTATTTTTTTTAGAGCAAATGGTACCATGACATACTTTTACATTCATTTGACACAGAATATAAAAGTAAAATAGTAATAAAAGTGTAAAGTTTTATATTTTTTCAAGAAAGAAAAAAGTAAAAAATAGAAAAGAATAGTGTCAAATGAACGTAAAAAAGTTAGGTGTGTCAAATAATTATTCTTACTTTTTAATATATATATATATATATATATATATATATATATTTGTCATGAGTTTCTTGCACTTGTAAGTTTGTAAAATGACAGTTTGCCTCACATCCAAAAAAAAAAGGTGTCTTCAACTTTATCACGTTAATCACGCACCTTCGTGTACTTCATTTTGGAAGTCATCAGTATTCTCTATACTTCTCTTGCCGTGACTCATCAGCTATACTATTTGCAAAAATGACACATACTACCCTGATTCATGCACGTATGGATTCATTTGAAATTAAGGAGAATGTATCTAATGTGAGATTCGTTTGTACAAAAGTCACCCTAATCCAAATTTTCAAGTGAAAAAGAATCTTCGTTGAAAATCATTAATAAAGTTAATATTTACGTAGAAATCTGTCTCAAAATTAATGAATACAGTTTTGTTGGAGCAAAGGGCTAATTTTACTAAAAGCAAAAGGAATGTTGCAATAAACTTAGAAGAATTGAAGATACATTATTTGTTGTATAAAATGAGACATTGCAGTTTGCACATTTCACTAAGTTTATGATATATATAACGAGCAGGGAAGATAGTGCACTTTGCATGCACAAGTATTTGATATATTTGTTTAGTTCCGATGAGTGGGATAAAGGTAGGGAATAGCATATAATGGTAATCTTTTCTGCAATTGTGGGGTCTGAGATTTTTCGCGCAAACAGTGAAAGTGAGGAATAAAGATGAGAAAGAAGCAAGAAAAGCAATGCTCATGACACTGCTTTGTTTTCTCTCTCACTCTCTGTACATGATACAGTATAACAATGAGAGTTGATGCTCAGTGGCAAATAGCACGGATGAAAGGGCTCACTCTCCAACACTCTAAAAAGCTAAACAACATAACTTTTATATTTGCTCCAAAAAAATATCGAAGCTAAGCTTTAGATACCATATTTTTATGTCTCTTATTATTCAAACGTTGACAGTGTTTCATTCAATTCACTTTCAAATCACCACTTTTTCAGACACCACCAAATCACACCACACTGCCACAATAATTACGAATAGTCTTAGCAGCATATGTATGATATTTTGGAAGAGAGAGAAAGAAGAGAAGAAGGCTACAAGGGCTGATAGTACAGTGCAGGCTAAGATGAGGCCAAGCAGCGAAAGCTACGGCCAGCCACTGCGTGTTTTGTGTAGCGTTGATCAGTGGCTCTAAGAGCCTGAGACTCAATTCTCTGATACACACACAGAGGGACACGCTGATGCTCTATAAGTTTTGTTTTGGATATCAACCACTGAACATAAAACAAATCAAAGATATCACATTCAATTCTTCCCCATTTTTAAACCATAACAGGCCAAAATAATTCCATCACAGATCCCAATGACTCCTTCAGGGAAACGGTAACATTAACAAGCTTTTCCATTCTCTTCTTAATTTAGAACGCCATATTTATGGACCAAAAACAAAACTAAATACAATTCAACTTACTTTAAGTCTATTATCCAATTACATTTCATATAATTAAACATGGTTGTAGAGATTCTCCCGTTTAGGATCAAATAAACAAAATTGCTTTATCTACAAGTTTAAATTGGTTTACAAAAAAGCTAACATATTAAAGGTCCCCTTATATATCTTCTTTTCATTTTTTATTATTTTTAAACAAACTACTTTAATTAATTTCTGACAGGTCAATTTTTTTCTTCATAATTTCTATTCTACAAAATTTTAAGGAAAAAGTTGTTCATATGTATGTATAAATGTTTTGTTTCGATAATTTATTCCATAGATGCTCATGAAAAGGAAAGAAAACAAAATGAATTAGACTTATTTCACAATACTTTTGCGAAATTAATTTTTTGAAAAAAAAATTAAAGGTAGAACATTTTAACTGATTAGAGCAACTCATTCTCTAATATCTATTAAAATTTTGAAACCAAAGGGAATCAAAGTTCTACAAGGGAAACATCAACCAATGTGTCGTTTCGTGTTCTTTAACTGCATATTACATGTTTCATTTCTTGTGCTTCCATTAGAAATTAACACATCACAAAAATATCTAATAACTAAATGAGAATTGATTTTGAAATAAAAAAGAGAGGAAAGAGGAAAAAAACGACTAAGATCCAATCTGCAATATGAGTGAACGAAAACAATGAAGGGCACAAGGTAGCTTCCATAGTGATTAAGAAAGTAAGAATTTAGAGAATTGATGAAGATCTAGCTGAGATTGGAGAGTGTATGAACACATTATGGTCTTAATTTTCCCATCTGTTACATATATGTTCCTTTGAAGCGAACGTAACTGACACAATGAACTACCATATACCTAAAGGAGTTTAAGAGAATTAATTATCAGAGTTGGCCTATTAAATTCTTGCAAAAGTTATAAAGAAAAGATCTACCTCTTACTCCTCTTTATCCTCCCTCGTGCTTTCACATCTAGCTAGCTAGGGCAAAGCAGTATATTGCTGCGGCACATCACCCCAAGCATTCACACCGCTACTCCAATTGCTTGCATTATCATTCCCTGGGCCACCACTACTGGTAGTAGTAGCTGTAGGAGGAGTCACCGAGGCATAAGAATTCCCAAAGAACCACTCAGTGGAGGGTGTGTGTGTGTCCCCACATGGACCATTTTCTTTTCTAGAGTTCTCAACGGGGAAAATCCCTGCCTTTGAAACCTCAAGATTTTGAAACATAATGGGTTGTGGTTTCTGTGTCTGGTTCTCGAGGTGGTTAATCGTCGGAGACATCCCTCCACTACCACTATGATCTTTCTGGCTGTTATCTCCACCAAACAGCATTGCCAATCGCTGCTGCTGCAACTTCCAGTGCAAGTCCTGGTTTATAGAACTCAAAGACTCAATGGAAGAGGCGTGACCACTGTGAACATTCATAGCGCTCATGCCTTGGATTGCACCATTGTAAGAAAAAGGGTAATTAAGAGCAGCGAAAGAACTTGAGGTGGTGCCAGGAGAAGGGTCAAGGTTGAAACAGGAAGAAGCACTAGAAGTGTCCCCAAAAGAGGAAAATTGGTTATAAGTTGCTGGAGGGTGATGGTGAAGCCTAGGGAAGGGTAACCCTCCAAGGTGAAAGTCCATGGAAGGAGGAAGAGTATGAAGGAACTTGAGGCCACCAAGGTCTGAAGAGGAGGAACCAGAGTCCTTGGAGTCACATGAAAGCCTCGATGACCTCACCTTCTTGTTCTTCCTGCATCCACCGCCAATAGGGACGTTACGCAAAGCCCCACCTTTTGTCCAGTATCTTCTACATGTCTTGCAGAAATGCCTAGGCTGTGTGAGGCTGTAGTTGTTGTAGTAGCAGAATTTGGTGTTGGGTGAGTCGCATCGTGGACACTTGAGGCCTTGTTCTTGGGGCCTAGTGGAGGAGCCTTTTCTGCCACCTGAACTTTGGGTCTCTTGGTCCGTTGTTGTTGTTGCTGTGGCGGGCTTTGAAGGTGGTATGTCATCGGGTAACATGGTAAAAGTGGGGAGAGAAAGAGGGAGGAAAAGTTGAGAGAAAACAAAGGAGGTTTGGTTTTTGGCCTTGTGGGGGTGGGAAAGCTATAGTTAGTTTCAGTTTTCAGTTTCCTTTTGCAGAGGCAAACATCCTCAGCACTTGAATGATTTCATGCATAAGGAAGAGAAGTGGAAGGAAGGGAGGTTCTTGTGTGTTTGATGGGCACCTGTGATCCTCATCAAAGAGAGTGATTGGGAATTAGTAAAATGATTTATGAGGTTGGGTAACTGGTCTTTTTCAGATCTAATGGAATAAAGCAAGCTGTGTCTCTATACACATAATTGTATGGAAGAGAGAGAAGAGCACAGATGTCACCAGAATAAACAGTCGGTAAGGTAATATATATATATATATATATATAAATATATATATATACTGGAGATATATAGAGAGAGAGAAAGAAAGAAAGAGGGAAGGGAAGGAAGATGATCCAAAACAGTTGTGTCAGTATAAGTGATCCACTATATACTACGACAAAACTATTAGACTGAGAAAATGTCCTTTAATATGGTGTAATTAAATAATGATGGAAGACGTGTATTGGGGTTTGAGGAATGACAATAAGGGTAATCAAGTTTAATCATGTGATACTGCTAATTAATGTCCAAATATTAGCGCCAGTGTAATTACATTGTATTGCGTAATAAGAAAACATAACTTTCCCTTCTCAGCTGGGACATGTTTAACAAACTTTTTCGTCATACTTGCAGGTCTTTTCTTTCTCTTTTAAGTTATATATACGTGGATTTTGACACTTGTGCTTGTCTACTATTGTAAAATTCCTAGCCACAAACATTTTAAGTGGACCAAAATTATGTTGACTTTTACTCTTGAAAATTAAATGTTCTTGCAACTGATTTCGTAAGCAGCACGTATAAGTGTACCAAAAAGGCAGGTACATGAATCCATTTCCATAGGAATCGGTAAGTTTGAGGCACACACAAATATTTCTCATAACAGTTAAGTGTAAGTAACCAATATTTCTTATAAGCTGTTATTAAACCCTCTGTTTATTGTGTTTCAGCCAGCCGTAGAGCCTGCAACCAAGTGTTACTTGCTTCTTTCATTACAGCAGTTAAGTGATAAAAATAATGGAGGCAAACAATACATATAAAATGAGGCTCCCCATGAATGAAGAATGAAAAGTAAGGGATATAATAATTAATAAAATGGTACATGACCTATATAATTATATAAGAATATATATATATATATATATATATATACATATAAAAGCTACAACGGAAGCAGCTAGAGCAACAAATGATAGGGGCAATAGGAGTAGAGAGGATGGTACGTAGGAAGGGGAAGAGAGAGCTGAGTCAGTAAAGGAAACATAACAACAGCAGTACTCCAGCACTGGTTGCTCTGTACACTGCCAACAGCTTGTCCATTTCTTTCTTTGAAACGTCCCTTTTGAACCAAAGATTAACTGCACCTCTGTTACTTTTTCATGAAGAATCCCCAATAAAAGTTCACACGTGTAATCTATATATATATATATATATATATATATATATATATATATATATATATAAACATAATATATAATATATTCCTATAGCTATCCCTCTAACTCTAACCTAGCTTATCTAAGTAACATCATTAGCTTTAGTTAATTGCAGTGAAGTTGTGGTCTATTGTGGCCAGCATAGCACTGCTCCATTATGAATTATATATGAGCATCTGGCCCGCCTCTACCACAATCCTTTTATGCCACTTAATTGAACAACAGATTGAGTAAAAGTGGTACAAGCCCTTGAAAAGTCTTGTTCAGTTACAAGTGGAAAGTTGATTAATTTATTGAAGTGATAGATTATGTTATTTTTGCTTTAAAATTTAAAAGTAGAAAATCATAGAATGATCCAAGTACCAACAGAATAGACCACACACTAACACAGACACCTTAGTTTCTTTTGCTCCACAAGTATTGAAAAAGAAAGTAAGGAAAAAAAGCAAGAGATAGATGAAGAGCTGATTTCAATTCAATCCAGTCTGCTTGACGTCTGTTTCTATATTTGAGCCTGACATGTGGAAGGAAGTACGTATGTGAAAACCCTTATAACTGCAAAGATACCAATCTATAACAGGACTTTAACGGTCGTCATCAACCATTTCCCTGCTTGTCTTGTTGTAGCTTAGTTCTTTCTGGGAACCAGGAGATCTAAAGCATAACGTGCAATAGAAAAAGAAGATTTACTTCCAGATCACTATGCAGCACAACCCACGACACGTCTCTCATTGACGGCTATTCCCAGAACCCGATCGATTACCCTTTTGCATATTAATTAAACTTCAAAATATATTTTATTAACATTGCCTTGGCCTTCTTTCTAATAATAGTTTTGAGTTTGTGTTGTAACAAGCTATGCTAGTGTGGAGTTTTATCACAGCCATAGCTTGGTAGCAACCAAACCACCGACCAATTCATGTGTTGTATGGTTGTGAAGAAACGTGCAGCGCCGTAGGATTACTAGTTTGGTTCTACGCACGCAAAAAACACAACCGTGAGGGAGAGAAAGGAACACGTGAGAGGAGTGGCTGGATTCCCGTGAGTACGACCAAACCAATAACCATATCATAAGAATAGCAAACAAACAAGGTTTCTACTAAAACCTTATTAAGTCTCACCACCTATTCCTTTTATAATCTACCTTATACTAACTAATTCTAATATTCTCTGCTCCTTCAACATTAATTCATAATTTTCCTTCATTTCAATATGTCAAGAAAATAAAAGGACAATAATATACACCTTTTTTTTGTTTATTTCTATTTCTCTCTCATATATATATATACTATTATTTATTTCAAGGATTCTACTTTGATTTTTGTTTAAGTGGATTTGGACTCCTCTAAATTAGGGAGGGTGCACATCACTATTAATTAGAAAGTTATTCATTCAGATTGTGATTAATTTTAATTTTTATTCTTAATCTTTAATTAACGATTACGTGGTGCATTATTATCTAAAATACGTTTTTCTTTAAAAGAATAAGCCTATTTTTTTTTATATATCTGCGTGCTTGTGAGATTTTTCACCCATGGAAAAAAAAAGGGGCAATAAACTAATTTATTTTAAATTTATTAGGTATTAAGTTTGTAAATTCCCATGTATTATGTATGTTTTATAAGTTTAAATAAACTAAATAATAAATAAAATTCAATAAACAGTAGATATTTTCATTATTGATCATGAGTATTTTATTTTATTAAACAAATTAAATTAAATATATTAATTTTTTTATCTACAAATATTAATTATTAATATTTTATAAGTAAAAAAGTCAATCCACACCCTCTCAATCCTTTAAACTAATACTATAACTCTTAAATGTTAATGAAAAAAATTAAATCTTGTTTCACACTTTTTTTTTAAATTTTTACCACTAAATTAGCCTTATTGTTCCTAAAGATATAAATTGGTAAATATGGAAATTAATTTATAGAAATCTATTTTGAAAATTAAGACATCTCATATTTATGTAAGTATTAAACTAAAAAGAAAGTTTGAGTTGAGATTAATTGTGACTACAATAATATAAAAACTCAATTTATCTTAAAATAAAAATATATATTTCTAATCTATTACCATCTACAAAGATTTAAAATCTAAATTAAAATTAAGAAAAAAAAGTAAAATAAATAAAATTAGTTTAGATTTGACTCCTTTAAATTAAAGAATTTGTACTCACTATATATCAAAATAAATCGTTCGTCTTATAAAAAATAAATTCTTAGAGCAACTAGAAAAACAAAATTTATGTTTTGCATATCTTTATATTTAGATTAGATAACGATAAGATGAATGAATACTCCCGTTGTTGATTGGATAAGAGAAGTACTCATCACCTGTCTATCTATCTGTAATGTAATGGCAAAAGAAGTTTAAATTCTATAGACTCTGCTCAATTTTTTAGAGCATTCCGATATTATATCTTTAAAATATATTAATTTTGATATATATCGACAAAGTTTAAAGAAGTTTTAAATATATTTTGAAAGTGGAGAAACAACTTCAAAAATTAAACAGAAAATTCAAATTCATAATTTCTCACTAATTGGATGAATTTCTATAGAGACTACACATATATAGCTACTGTAATGAAAGATTAGAGAGATTAATTTTAACGGCATGATTAATTACTGACATTAATCACGAAAAAACCTTCTTGTGTTAGCTGTCACTGTTACAGGTGGATAAGCTGAATGTGATTCTCTGGAGCAGTACAGTGAAATGGATCAGATTCAAAATTAATAAATTATTAATAGAAATTTAAGAGTGCATTTATGTGTATAGATTAGAAAGTTAGAGAAGTTTAAAGTCAAACAATATATAAGAAATGATACTCATAAATGTATTCTCAATTCTTTATGTTATGCCTTATTTGTGTTGTAGTTTTTTATAAATTCCACAAAACAATCCATCATCATATTTTAATAATTTTATAATTTCTAAGATTTTGTTCATTCGTTTCCTAACTTGTATATCTAACAAAAAAAAACATACAAAGTCACTTAAATTGTTATGAAGAATACAAAAAATCTTCAAAACATACTGTTTGACCACAAGCTCTAATTCTACAACCTCACTAAATTATAATATTGTCTGTCTTATACTGTTTTAAATACAGTAAAATCATGAATAGTAGTTTTTACTAACTTTGTGATAAATATAACGTGTTGATGGGATGGTAAGAATAGGAAGGATAATAAATGAATAATGTTTATTTGTTATTTGATTTACAATAAAAAAATTAATTATTATTTAAAAAGTATTTGTACGTATTTTTAAAATTTATATGTAATAAGAGATAATAAAACTTGTTTTACAAAACAAAACTTTCTCAAGTAAAACAAAAAACTTAAGGATCAAATAGTATAAAAGAAGATAATCAAGTAAATAAACGAGTTACACAATTGAATATTTTAGAGTCAAATTTTTTTATTTTAAAAAAAGACAGATATTAAGAAATAGTAAAATTAATTAAAAGTGAAATCTAAAATTTATTTTTTAAATAAAATTGATAATATACCACTTAAACATAATCACCAAAAAAGAAAACAAATATAATCAAGGTTATATAAAAGAATACCTTAACTATATGTGTGGATTTTGTAAACATAAAATAAACCAAACAACTAAAAGATAAGAAGAAGAGAATTATATATATATATATATATATATATATATATATATATATATATATATATATATATATTTATTAAGATGGATATGAAAATATATGTGTAGATATTCATCTTGTTCTTGTATCTAATTGAAAAAAATTGATATTACTTATATTTATATCCATATCTAATCAATATAAATTTTTTTTGTCAAAATAAAAACGACACAAAAGATAGATTCATTTGTGAAATATAAATGATATGTCACAATTGTCCTATATGCTCTAATAAAAGAAGGCTGTCTTGAATCAAAAACCTCTAATGCATTAGTGTTAATATATTCTAAACTTGATATACAAACTGATGATGATATATGAACTATAACAGGATTGAAATTAGTTTAAATTGAATGTTATTTATTTTAAACCAGATTTAATCTATTAATTCAAGACAATTTTTTCATGAGTTAACCAACCCCAAACCATGATACAAAACCAACCATTCATGAAATATTGCACTATGCAACAGTCAGTGTGTGACATCAGAAAAACGTTGTTGACAGTGGTGAATTTACTTAAGGCCAGAACATTTTTATATTTGTTTTCACTCAGAAAAGAGAATTAGACTTTAGTTAAAAATAAAAATAAAAAATGGAATGGATGTGTTGCATAGAGGGAAAAATTCTCTGGTTTATATTTATGAGTGAGAAGTGATGTGTATTAAAAATTTTCTATTTAGATGTAGAATCCAAATAAATGCAGAAAGGAAAAGAAGAAGAAGCAGTAGTAGTAGTAGTAAATAATAAAGAGGAAGTAGTACCAACACAATATCATTGATTCGTTTGGTACTTTTTCATTTATCATATCGATGGAAGTTAATGTTAACGACAAAATTCAGAAGCATAGTTTCCCTACGCCAAGTATTAAGGTTCGTCAAATGAACAATCGCTATCACTTCTGATACGAAACACGGGGTTGACTGAATCTCAATGTCATAAAAGAAAACATTATTATTGTTATATAATAATATATATAAAAAGGTGAAATACCCTCTTCAATGTATGTTTGTTGTAGACAGCTACGTATACAGCTCCTGGTAATGCAGTATGATCAGCAATATTATCTACCTATCTATCTGCACTGCAAACTGACGATTCTGCATGCTGCTGCTGCTGCTGCTGCTGCTGCTGCAAGTGGCTGAATACGAAGCCGTCTTTGATTCTTAGATCTTAACAATAATAAATGAAAATAATTAATTAATTAATTAATTTCTGTGAAAACCGATGATCCAGCAGCATGGTAGCTCTCAGTGCTACTATGTCCCTATTACTGAATACTTCTCTTACCTTCTTCACCTTTCATATGCTCATGCATGCTCCCTGCTACATCTCTTCATTATTTATGATGCATTCATACATACATTTGGACTCGTGAACTTCTCCATTCGTCTTCTCTCTATTAAAACTTACTCTTCACTTCATTCTTCTCTAATTTCTTTTTTATCTGGGATCTGGTTTGAAGGTTTAAAGATTAGAGCATGCTTACTGATGTCAGAGTTGTTTGATTTTAGTTTAGATGTCTTTTACGTGAATGTATTTCCTTTTCATAAGAACGCATTCAAGATTTTAAATTTAAGTTATTGATTAAACATAATTTTAATATGTAATATAGTTATAAATTTTAATTTTAAATTAGAACATAGTGATTAAAAACAGTTTATGCAGACTCATTATTATTATTATTATTATTGTTTACTTGCTATTTTATATGCTTTAAATTTTTATAATATACATGTTTTAAATTTTATTTATATATTTTCGATTGTTTCTTTTGTTCTTTTAGCTGTGAATAGCAAAGGACTATTTAGTATCACCACTAATGTTAGCAGTAAACATAAATATATTTAATAAAATAATCACATATATAATATTTTTAATTCAGTGTTTCAAATTACGACAGAAAAAAACAAATAAATAACTTTAAACTTATATAATAAATCATTTTCAATCAACAAATATACATTTCAAAAGTTTTATTAAAAAAAGACAATTTTTTTTAATCACGATTTCCGTTATATTTACTTATTTTATATTTGTTTCCCTTTTTTTTTCACACCACTATTTTTAAAAGAAATAAAAAAATTAAATACAATTTATAAAACTAGTTCATCCATCATCTTTATGTATTAAAAAATAAACATGAAAACATGTCTACAAGGGTAAATAAATTTTGAGAAAGTCCACGGATAAAATCAAACAACTTATATTCAAAATGAGTAATGGAAGAGTCACTACATTTATATTTATTTATATTTATATTTATTTGACACACGTTACAAAAATAAAAAAAATATAAAAAAATAAAATTTTGTATTTTGTTTAAAAAAATAAAAAAGTGAGAAAAAATAATATCAAATAAATATAAAAAATATAAAAAATATGTGTATATAAAAGTATCATTTTTCATTCTAAATTTATATAATTGAGAAATGATATTTTAACAAATTCAGATTTTTTTTACATTTATTTAACATTTTTATTTTTTATTTTTCATTCTTTTTTAAAAATACATAAGATTATTTTTTTATAACTATTTTATCCTGTATTACATGAATATAAATGTGTGTCAGCTTATCATTACTTTTGTATCATTCACATAAATTCTCAAATTAATAATAATAAATATCATCTATTAAATCACCTTTCACTTATTCTATACATTTTGGTCACCACCATCCTTAACTTTATAACATAGTATTATTTCAATATAACTCGACATATTTTGTCTGAAATGCTTTTAATGAATATTAGCCACTAACATCTAATTCATTCCAAACTCTTTTAACATGATTGTATGATTTAAAATATATATTCTAGAATTAACAATCTATAATCTTACTCTTAATTCGATGGTCTAAAATACATTTTTTTTATGCAATAAAGAGTCATATTTTAGATTATATAGTATGTAATTCATTTTAAACTGTATAATCCGTAATACTGGAAATACAATACATATTATACAATTTGTAATACATTTTAAAATTGTTATACTATATTTTAAGTTTTAAACTGCATAACGGGGAATAGATTTCAAACTTAAAGAGAATTTAGACTTTTCCCATATTTATTGAACTGCACGGAGAAAAGATGGAGGTGTAAAAGAAATACATGATTAGGTCCAAGAATACCTTTTATATGGGGTTACTCCATCCACCCACCTCCCCATGTACAAAATTTTTTTAATTACAAAATTAACTTTTTTATTTTTTAATCCTATTTATTTACTTTACCGAAACCCTAAATTTATATGAGAACTACTCCCTTCACCATCTCAACTTCTTCCTACACCTCTCCAAATTATTTTTAATTACAAAATTATCTTTTTTACTTTAATTTTTTTATTTTTTTACCTTTTTAGAAAATCCTAAATCTCTATCTCTCATTTTCACTCTCAGAGCAATCCCATCTCCTAACTCTTATTTTTACTCTCACAATTAGGGATGACAATGGGTCGGGTCGAGTACGGATAGTGCCTACTCGACAAAAAAATTCATTCACTACTCGACTCGTTACCCACATGAATATCTGCTTAAAAAATATCTGCGGATATTTTAAAACCCGCAGAAACCCGCATATATTTAAAAATGTATATTTTTATAAATTATTAAAATAAAATTTAAATAGAATTACAAAAAATATACAAAATATAATATAAATTAAATTAAATATAAATTAAAATTTAATTTTAATTAAATTTAACCTTGTAAAATAAAAATTAATGTTAATTTTAATTAAATTTAACTTAATAAAATATAAATTAAATTTTTATTTTTATTTTTGTGGGTAGCGGATACTCGCATTCGACCCGTTTATAAGCGGGTAGTAAAATATCCACTACCCGCGGATTGCGGGTAGTAAATATCCGCGGGTATCAACTATCCATCGTAGATTAATTATTTTATTTTTCTCTCCTAATGGTGAGTTAAAGATGAGTGGGAGGAAGATTTGGTTGTGGGTTGTAGTGTTTGGAAGATACTATGGGTGGAGGTTTTTATTGAATAGAAGATAACGAGTGAGTGGAAGTTTTAGGCTGAGTAAAAAGAAGAGGAGATAAAGCTTGGAAGAGTTCTGTAGGTGGTTGGAAGGAGAGAGATTGAAACAAGAGTGGAGGAAGAGATCTTTCCTAGTCTCAGGATGCAGTTAGAATATATTTTACAGTGAATATATTTTAGTTTCATTTTACAGTGAAATGAATGTCGACATCTGTTTGTCCTTCAATGGATGTCGACATAAGTTTGTCTTTTAAGGGAGGTTGATATTTATTTTTCCTTCATCAGATGTCAATATCTGTGTATGGATATTTACATCCTTTTAAAAATTCAATTATATTTACATTCTTTTAAAAATTTAATTATATTTACATCTATTTAAATATTATTGAAAGGTAAAAGAGGAATGAAGAGATATAAGAAACAGTGTCTAGTGATAAAGGAAATAACTCTCTTTAAATGAACAAGAACGTTACGGATAACCCATTTAGCACGAAGCTGCTTCTTGAGCTCATAAAGTGTAAAATAAATTATCATTAAAATTAAAAAGCAAGATATCATTCTTAGCCATAAAAATAAATAAATGCAAGTGGGAATGAGTTTGGTTACTGTGAAATTCTAATTATAAAAAGTAACGGATATTTTTTGGCAATAAATGACTTAAAAAGTAATTTAAACGATGAAAATTTACTATATTATAATTATGTTTAGGAAACATTGTAGTTATATTTTAGTTATAAATATTCAATTACTTTTAATCAACTATCTAAATTGAGAAATATATTAATCTAGACATAAATAATAAGAAACCACGTCTAACAGGTTAGGCCAATTGTCCTTCGTAGTTCAAATTGGTTTTTTATTTAAAGAAAAAAAATTGTTTGGTCCTTATATTCAATAAGAAACAAATATATTTAACTTCATGTGACTTTTGAGTTATAATAATTGATTTATTACTCAAAATTTTATTAAAAGCACTAAAATAAGAATATTCAATGTTAGAAAACATAACATTGTATATTTAAGGTCAACATAGGTGTTTTTTAAAATAAACATGTTTCTATAATACTTTTCAAGTAAGGAAGAAACTTTTATGTAAAGAGCAAAACTATATAACAATATGCTTTAGTATTAATCATTGGTGCACAAAGGACTTTAGATGTATGTTATTTTGGATTTTTAACATCTGATCTCTGTCCGACGTCTATACGGGTGACGTTAATGAGACGTCGGACCCTTTAGGTCAGACGTCTCTATGGATGTCGGACGTCGGACCTATATAGGTCAGACGTTTATATAGACGTCAGACTTATATAGGTCAGACGTTTATATAAACATCTGATCCATACAGGTCAGACGTCTCTGAGATTGCTCCTAACTCATGGTGATTCGAGTTTACAACTTTATATTTTAGTTGAAGAGAATGTATTGTACATTTTTTTATTGGATGGTTTTAAAAATGTAGTGAAGGGAATTGGAGGAATGCAAAACGCAAGAAATCGTCGCCGAAGAACGCCGCCCAAGGACACGAGAATAACTGCACCAAAGCCCAACGAAAACGCATTTTAATAGGTTCAAATTAAAGATAATGCATCAAAGAGTGATGTAATCGGAGTAAAATTAATTTAAAACGGTGCAAAAGTGAGAAAACGAACATGAAAATCGTAATCCGTAGATAGAAAACGCGACAAAGATGATGAACAATGAGTGCGCGTAACGGCTGTCTCGCGTTCGCGGTGTTTTAATGCCGACATTTAGATGTCGGTTCCCCCAATAACAGACGTCTAAAGTGCTTTAGAAGTCGGAGTGGTGGGATCAGACGTCTAAATAGAGTCAAAAAGTGACTTTTTAAATTTTTGGTTGTGTATTTAGACGTCGGTTCCCCCAATAACAGACGTCTAAAGTGTTTTAGAAGTCGAAGTGACGGGATCAGACGTCTAAATGGAGTCAAAAAGTGACTTTTTAAATTCTTGGGCTGCGTATTTAGAAGTCGGTTCCCCCAATAACAAACGTCTAAAGTGCTTTAGAAGTCGGAGTGGCGGGGATCAGACGTCTAAATGGAGCCAAAAAGTGACTTTTTAAATTCTTGGGCTGCGCATTTAGATGTCGGTTCCTCTAGTAATAGACGTCTAAAGTGCTTTAGAAGTCGGAGTGACAGGATCATACGTCTAAATAGAGTCAAAAAGTGACTTTTTAAATTTCTGGGTTGTGTGTATTTAGACGTCGGTTCCCCCAATAATAGACGTGTAAAGTGCTTTAGAATTTGGTTCCCCCCATAACAGACGTCTAAATAGAATAATTTTTTTTAACTTTTTCGTTTAGTTTTGGCGTCTATTCGGGGGAGTCGACGTATATGAGTATTTAGACGTCAGGCCCCTTCCTAGCCGACGTCTAAATAGTTGTTTTATTTACAAAAAATGTCACTGGTCATTTTTTACGTTGAATATTCGAGGGTCAGACGTCTAAAGGATGACGTTAAAAGTCTTTTTTGCACTAGTGAATAGAACTTGCAATTGTCATTGACAATTGCATTGAAAGTGAGTTCAAACAATAAAATGTAAAATATTACAATTTATAGAATTAAAATTAAGGATAAACTTACTTATCTATATATGGAGCAAGGTAAACTTGTTTCTTTCATTGCATTATAGAATTAATAATGTACTTGTCTCTGGTCTCTTGTTACCCATTGGGAGTCATGAAATGAGGGTCTATAAACCTATATGTGTCATCCTTTCTCGCTTCCAAACAAAAAGAAAGAAAGTACCTAAATTTGATACAATTAATGACACAAATTTAATAAGGTAATCGTTGAAAGCATGGCTAAGACATTCAAAATGAGAGCTCAACGAGAAAAAGCATGAAGAGGGTGACATTCAAATCAGTCAATTGACCCTTCGATGAGAGGCGGCCTTGCTTCGTCTCTAAGTTTCCATGCTACTGAGTTCCATGTTGCCAAGCTTCTTAACTTCCATGTTATCTAGCTTTGCCCATGTTGCCAAGCTTTATGATGTTAAACTCCCTACTCACAAAGCTTCATGCTATCGAGCCATATTCTATCAAGATTTCGTGCTGCCAAGCTTCCGTGCTGTCAAGTGGCCATGCTACCGAGCTTCTATTTTGTTAGGGTGTCGAGCTGCCGATCTTCTGGTTAACATGAAGTTGTTGAAGAAAGTCAAAGGTCAACCTTGAGTCACAACCCCACACATTATTTTGTATTTTCTTTGATTACGAGTTGTAATTAGGAGTTAATTCATTTTTAGTTTGACCTAATTTTAGGAAACTTATGCTAAGCTATAAATAGGGGGTTGCCTTATTTTGTAAAGACAGATTTGAGTTAATGAAAAACTGAGGTTTTCTCTTGAGTCTCTAGTTGTTCTTTGGAAATTTAATCCTTATATTTGAATTTCACTATTCAAAGTGGCGGGTTTTCCTTACTTATCTTGAAACCTCCTCCAAGTGGTGCGACTTCTTTCGTTTTCGCATTTCCATCGATTTGACATCCTCCATTTCATCCTACTCATTCGATTTAGCTATTAGGGTTTACCCCTTTTCTATCTGAACAAGCTCCATCCTAAATCTGAAACGAGGCGTTCATCAGTAACTAATAAAAATGATTTTAAAAGTTTACTTACATCATCCATAACTGTAAAACAAATATATTTAACGCTTCATTGCCTACTACGATCTCGATTAAATCATATTTATATTTGTACAATGGAAGCTTGCTATCTCTGCCAAACATAGTAGCATCCCAAAGAATGTTATTCCTATGGTTGCAACAACCTCTATTAATGTGACTAGTGGATCCATAAGAGATAATAATTTTTTTCAAGTCACATGCAACTTTGTTTCATGTTGCTATATACACAAAACAAACTTGACATTAGTTAGGATAATATATACTATGTAACAATATTAGTGATGATACAGATAGATTCACTGTGCAATGTTATCCTGATGAGATGTTTAGGCCAAGCGATAAAATATATTTTTATTTATGCAATTCATAATAATATTTTAGATTGCATAGTATATAATTCATTTTAAATTGTATAATTCATAATACTAGAAATGCAGTACATATTATACCATTTTTAATATTTTTCCTACTGAATGGGATGAGGATAACCGCCTGAAGAGTTTCTGTCTCTGTCGAACGTCCTCCTTGCTCCTTGTTCCGAATAACCGATCGGTGTAGGGGGGTGACCTGCAGAATACACTCCGATGCTCAAGTCAGAATTTTTTTCGGTAGACCTTTAGTAATTCAATAGTGAGTAAAAGTGAGTTTACCTTGACATTAGCCCCTCTTGATAGAGTTTATAAGAATCTAACCAATTAATTTACCTCTTAATGATCATTAATGCAAACCTTAACCGCTTAACAATAACCGTTGTGACATTAATTGCGCTTTAACTCTGTTCAACGGTTGTCGGGACCGAACGGTCATGAGATGCTTTCTTGTACGCCAACTGTTCGGCTCTCCCCATCCAGTTTGTCACCGTCCCCGATTGGTTAGCTATAAGCTCAAAGTAACAAATACATTTTAAAATTGTTGTATTATATATATTTTTAAGTTTTAAATTGCATATCGGGCAATAGATTTCAAACTTAAAGAAAATTTAGACTTTTCACACATCTATTGAGGTGCCCAAATAAAAGATGGTGGTGCTAAAAGAAATACCTGATTAGGTCCAAGAGCACCTTTTAATTGGACAAGAACGTTACGAATAACCCATTTAGACATCAAACTGCTTCTTGCGTCTAGAGCTCATAAAGTGTAGAAAAATTTGAAATTAAAATTAAAAAGCAAGATATCATTCTTAACCAAAGAAATAGATAAATGCAAGGTTGAAGTGGGAATGAGTTTGGCTAGAGCTGTCAAAACGGGTAACCCGGCTCGACCCGGCCCGGCCCACCACGGATTGGTCACTTAGTGAACCAATCCAACCCGGCTCATTTATTAGCGAGCTAGAAAAATTCGAACCCGGCTCGACCCACCGTGGGTTGGTGGGTAAACGGATTGACTCACTGACCTACTTAATTACATTTTTTTTAAATAAAAAAAATTACAAACTTTCTATAATTCAAATCTAAAGAAATTTCACTCCTAAATTTCACTCCTAGCATGAATGTTTAATTAATTTTCAAAATATGGAACTTAAATAATTTTTTCAAGCAAAAAAAAAATAATAAATATTTTTTTATAAAATTAAAATTAAATTTTAATAAAATAAAATTAGGTAAGCGGGTTGGTGGGCCAACCCGGCCCACCATGGGTTCAACCCGCATGAGCCGAGTTTAAATGAGTCGGGTTAAAATCTGACCTGCATAAAAAAAATACAATTTTTTCAAACCCAACTCTGTCCGAATCCGTGACGGGCCGGGTTAGCTCGCGGGTTGTGACCCATTTTGACAGCTCTAAGTTTGGCTATTGTGAGATTTTAATCATAAAAAGTAATTGGGTGATTTTTTTTGGCAATAAATGTGACTTAAAAAGTAATTTAAACGATGAAAAATTAATATTTCATAATTATGTTTATGAAACATTGTAGTTATATTTTAGTTATAAATATTCAATTACTTTTGATCAACTGTCTAAATTGAGAGATATATTAATCTAGACATAAATAATAAGAAACCACGTCTAACAGGTTACGCCAACTGTCCTTCGTAGTTCAAATTGGTTTTTGATTTAAAGAGAAAAAATTTGTTTGGGTCCTTATATTCATTAAAAATAAGAAACAATATAGTTATATAAATATACAATTATTTTATTATATAAAAGTATGTTAAATTGTAAATTGTAAAAAATTCAAAGGTGGTGTTTGGTGCAGAATATGTGGTAGATAAATTGGAAGCACGACGTCCAATTGGCTAGGTCAATGGGTACTTGATTGTATAGGTGAATTTCTTAAAAATATAGCTACGAGAACTTAAATTTGATGATTGAATTCTATGTGATACCTTAGATGAGAAAAGTCGTACACTGCAACACATGAGAAGTTGGGTTTTTTCACTTTAACCTTTCAATGACTTTTTTTTTAATCTTTTGTTTTTCTTAATTTTATCTTAAATTATTTGATTTTAAAATTAACTTTTGGTTAAAAATGTGTGAATTATATTTTTAAATTATAATATAATTAATAATAACTTTTTATTTAGGTGATGTTTTAAGATTTTAAATAGTTTTTATATATTTTTTAATTTGTATAGTAATTATTATTAGTATTTTCGTTAAAAATGAAATTTGAAAGATACAAGTACAGTTCAACGTAAAAATAATTATATTAATTTATTTAGTTGTTAGATTCATTAATTTAAATACTTACTTATTAAATTTATTGTGTTAATTATATATTAATTTATTGATTTAAAATAATTTAAAGATGGAAAACATAAATTAATTATACTGCATGCTAATGTTATATTGTTTATCTTGTAAAAAGATATATTAGAACAATATTTCTTTAGAGAAAACATGGTTTGACACGGTTCACCATTTAGAAGGAGATAACATTCTTTAATATATAACGATAATATATTAAATTAAGTTATTTAATTAAAATATAAATTTAGTCATTGAATAAGAAATTAAAAAAATGAGTTATTATGTGTGAGTAGAAAACCCATGTGGTTTTATGGTGTGTTATTATAGGATGAAAAACTATTTATAAATATTGGAAAAGATGAATTTGAGAATGAAATTATATTTTTATTTACGTATTTAAAGTGAGAGAAGGTGAAATTTAGTAAGATGTAGTGATTTTTGAATCTTTTTATCATTTATAAAAATGCATTTTTACTTTCAATTTTGTTTGTTCCTCACACAAAGATTTTCTCATAAAATATATTAATTTTGAGATGTGGAGAAGTTGAGTTCATTTTTTTTTTCATGTAGTAGAGAAGAGTATTATGAGTTGTTTGAGGTGAATTATCTTTGTAATCGTGTTTACTAACAAGAAGTATGTTGTTGAGTTGTGAATGTGTTACCATATTCTAAATATTCTATTATTTCCAACTTTCATAATTGTGAAGAAGGAGAGAGAACCAATTTACCTTCAAGGTGGAATCAATTCCACCATGCACTAAGATGAAAAATCGAATCAATTTCAACAAAGCTTGGAACCAATATCAATAAGGCGTAACTGATTATAGTCCTAACGTAATTGAAGAAATCGATTCTAAGAGTTTGGAATCGATTCCGTAAGACATTGTAACCTATTTTAGAAGGTTGTAATTGATTCCATGACGTTTTAACTCATTCCAATACTTCTATTTTGTGTTGCAAGAGATCCATGGTGAAAGAACAAGCTAAAACTAATATTTATGCATATTGTGAAGTTAAGTTCATGGTAACATTAATCTCGATGATGAATCTATATATAACTTATAAATATCATTTTAAATTACTTATAATATAAAAAAGAATTTAATATTCTTTATTTTCTATCTATTAAAACATTTTTTTTAATTTATCATATTAATCAAATATCTAATAAACTTTACTTCTAAATCAATTTTCAATCACTTTCAAATCTTAAAAAAAAAAACACGTTCCCTCTCTCAAATCTATTTTAAAAAATAACAACTTTCGGTAAACACCCTTAGTAAACGACGATCCATTTCTTTATGCCTTTTCACTTTGAACACAATGACCATAACGCCGCCTTCACTACAAGTCAAGCTTATAGATCAAGAAACAACGTCACCAGATACGTTAGACATACGTTACCAAATACGTCAATGTCACAACCTTCATCATGAATGCACTTATAAATACCTCTTTCTTGCTACTTCTCCTTCACTGCTCCATTCATTGCATTTATTTTCTGATCCAAATACTGTAACATATTGAAATGGCTGCACAAGCTGAACTCGAGCATCCCAGAAAAGCATTCGGATGGGCAGTTAGGGACCCTTCTGGTGTTTTCTCACCTTTCAATTTCTCCAGAAGGTTCTCTAATAAACACATAAAAATGTTAAGAACAAAGTTAATTGCCACCCACTTAACTAACAGATCCAGTTTTTGTTTTGCAATTTATTTTTCAGGGAAACTGGTGAAAAAGACGTTGCATTCAAAGTGTTGTATTGTGGGATATGTCACTCTGATCTCCACAAGGCAAAGAACGAATGGGGCACTTCCACCTATCCACTAGTCCCAGGGTATATATACTTTAAGACAAGTGCTAACTTTAATGCTCAACGACTCTATAATTTATTTAGTGAGACTCTTGATTTCAGTATTTGATATGTTAAGGCTTTTGTTATATTAGGTAACAAATTCAGTTTTGTTCTAATAATATAAAATGTTGCAGGCATGAGGTGACTGGTGTAGTGACAGAAGTGGGAAGCAAAGTAGAAAAGTTCAAAGTTGGGGACAAGGTGGGTGTGGGATGCTTGGTTGATTCCTGCCGCAGCTGCCAGAACTGTTCTGACAATCTTGAGAATTATTGTCCACAATATACTCTCACATATGATGCCAAATATAAAGATGGTAGCATCACATATGGAGGTTACTCTGATTCAATGGTTGCAGATGAACACTTTGTGGTTCGAATTCCTGATGGCTTACCACTTGATGCTGCTGCACCTCTCCTTTGTGCTGGCATCACAGTTTATAGCCCTCTCAGATATTTTGCACTAGACAAACCTGGTCTGCATGTGGGTGTGGTTGGTCTCGGTGGACTAGGCCATATGGCTGTAAAATTCGCCAAAGCTTTTGGGGCCAACGTCACAGTGATAAGTACTTCACCTTACAAAAAGGAGGAAGCAATACAACATCTTGGAGCTGACTCTTTTCTGATAAGCCGAGACCAAGATCAGATGCAGGTATGTCTATATATATGTATATGTATTACACCATCCATTTGGATTATGAAAATACACATTCTGTGAATTAAGTAATTCTGATTATTTTTGTAGGCGGCAAAGGGTACTCTGGATGGTATTATCGACACAGTTTCGGGCGTTCATCTTTTGTTACCTCTGATTGGTTTGCTGAAGTCTCATGGAAAGCTTGTAATGCTGGGTGCACCGGAGAAGCCTCTGGAGCTGCCAATCTTTCCTTTACTTTGTGGTAAGCAAGTGATTTAGTACAAAACACAGATGCATATTCATATGCGTATTCGCATATATATATATATATCAAAGTTTAAATCAGCATTTTGATGTAAATAAGTATTTGGTTTGCTAGGGAGAAAGATAGTAGCGGGAAGTTTGATTGGAGGAATAAAGGAGACCCAAGAGATGATCGACTTTGCTGCTAAGCACAACGTAAAACCTGACATTGAGGTCATTCCTATTGATTATGTCAACACTGCAATGGAGCGTCTCCAAAAAGCAGATGTAAAATACAGATTTGTGATTGACATAGGAAACACACTAAAACCAAGCCCTTGAAGTTTTTGCCATTCCAGTATACGTTGTGAAATATTGTAAGAGAAAAAAGTGATAATAAGCTATGACTGCACTTGGGACAGAACCTAATTGTTTTCATACGAACTCCACAACCAATGAATAAATATGGATTATGACATGTTAACTCTTTTTAACATTTTTTTTAAAATAAATTAGGTGTGACTATTTTATTAATTTATTCTGTATATTTAAAACGGACCAATTACAATTGTAAAAATGTTATAAAAAAAAATTATTAAAAATATATTTTTCAATAAATATAGGCATTTTTTTGTGCTTTTCTACGAATTCTTCTCATGCTTTTCTGATCCACCATTTACGCTAGTAAAGTATTAAAATGGAATTTGATGAAAAAACAATGATAGGTCAATGAATAATCTCCCTTGACACATAATACTTTTAACAATAAGTTATGAGCACTAATAGTCACCGTAGTAGATGAGTAAAAGCAATACTAGACTTCTCTAAATTTTGTATTAGAACACAACCTTTGATTTTCCATAGAACACATGTTAAATTATATTTCATTTTTAGTATTATCATGATAAAAATAAGATTGGGAGATTAGAAAACAATAAACCAATTCCATTAATCAATCAAACTAGTTTATATAAAAAAAAATTTGTCAGATAAAATTTTATCAATATTTTCTTGTACCTTAAACAGACCTTTTTAACTTAAGTCCTAATTTTGCAAACTATGAAAAAAATTATTGGTCTATTATGAACTCTAATCATATTTAGAAGTCAAATTGCAAAAGTCAAATGCATATTATTTTTTATATAAATTCAACATGCCTCAATTTCTAAAAATTAAAAAAGAATATTAGAGGAGTACAAAATTATTTTGAAGCATTGAAAATGCAAAATTTAGATCAAAACCTAGAAAATAGAGTATTAGAATAGATAGATGTATTAAAATAATGATACCGATTAATTTTTACTTTAAAATAATCTTATAATATAATTTTTTTTACAAACATGTCTCATTACTTTAAGAACACTCTATCTCTCTAAAACACTATTCTCTTCTGTTTCTCTGACTTCTCTCTACCATTTCTCACTTTTGGACTGTCGATTTGACAATCAGGAGGTACCCAGATGATCACAGCATCAAGGGCTACACATTTGACCGATCAATTGGGTGAATCGAGCGGGTAAATGGTTAACCCCTTTCTTGAGCGTTTAGGGTTCTTGATAATCCAAATTAGTGCTATTTGCATAATTTGCATGGATCAAGGGTTCCTTTCTTCCAAATTCTAGCTCAATTTAAGTTCTAAGGTTTATTTTCCATTACAAATCAGTGATTTGTAGGGTTTTCTAGAGTTGCCTTGCGGTGCAAGCATCTGTCAGGGTTTTCTTTGAGCAATGCTATTGATCAGAGGTAAGGGGAGCTAGATTACTGCTTTAATTAGTAATTTGGCATGTATGTGTGATAATTTTGTGTTATAGTTGATAACGGTAATTATTACCATTATCTATGGTGCAATTTTCTGGCGTCTGGGCGCCCTTGAAGGGGGCTGGGCGCCCTTTGACTGGCTGTTGGTGCTTAAATTATGGCGCTCGGGCGCCCCAGAGGAGGGGGTTGGGCACGACTTTTTGCTGACATGGCACCCTAGACATATAAAAGACTCACATTTCTCGAGGGTGGTATCTTCTTAGCGGCTGAAGCTCAGAAACACGATTTTGGACCTCTTGGGGCTGATTTTGGGCTGTGGGAACTCTCCTTTCCTCCTCCTTGGGTCTCCATCTACTCCATTTTCTTCCATTGTAAGCTCAAGCTCTCCATGACTATGGAGAGCTAAGTTCTTTTTGTTGGGGAATGATGTAAGCTCTACAACCCACTTGTAAATGCACTTGGTTTAAATGAAAATATGCTTCTTTCATTACTTGCTAGTGTTTATTTCTTTGCTTAAAGCTTGTTATGACTTGATCAACCATAGCATGATGTTAGGGTTTGTGTAATATTGGGAAATATTGTGTGAACCTTGAAATAGACTAATCACCTAAAGGAAATAGTGTCGAGGGATAGAGCTAGGACCTTTTGTTGTCTTAAACTTCTTTTCTTAATGCGGGTGAACTTGTTAGGTTGCCAAGGGACTAGGATTTAACAAGTGAATCTAGGCTTTCTCACCAAGGAAGTGGGTTTTAGTAACTTAGCAAGTTGACAAGAGCAAGTTAATGAAGAAGAGTGGTTTAGTGCATTTGCTTAGAAGTGTATTAGTTGAAATCATTCTCCAACATATCCATCTTATATCATCTTAAATCATTTCATTTTCAAGTGTTTTAACCCCAAGAAGTTCACTTTACAACTTATGCATTATGTTTAGTTTCATTGCACAAATTCATACTAAAGGGAATCATTCTTTAGCCTAAGTTAGTTAGTTAATTATACAATAGTAAAGTGTTAATCGAATCTCTTGGGAAACGATATCCGGTCTTACTAGTTTTACTACTTGAACAATTTGGTACGCTTGCCAAAGTAACTAACAAGTTTTTGGCGCCGTTGCTGGGGATTCAGTGTAATTAATTTACTTTTATGTGATTTCTAACCCATTTAGGCTTTATTCTTATATTCTTTTTATTGTGAATAATTTTTGTTTTCAGCTAACTTGGTGCTCTAGTACTATTGCCTCTAGTGTATGCAGGGCACAATCCGTACTAGGAGCACACCATCCTCTAAGCCTCTCCTCTTAGATCCTGAAGTTAAGAAGACTGCCCGAAGAAACAATAGTAGAAGAAGAAGAGAGAATCAGGCATCTAGAGAAACTTCTCCTAGTCCTGTGATTACTGAGCAACCCATCTTGCCTACAGCTGAGCAGGAAGTGAAAGATATGGCTGGCAATCAGAATGGTAATGGTGATGGGCAAGCTAGACGTACTTTGGAGGATTACTCTGCTTTTTCAGGACTGCTTCATTTCAATAGTATTGCTCGGCTACAGATCAATACCCCAAACATGGAGGTGAAACCTGCTCTCATTCATCTGGTGCAGAGCAATCAATTTCATGGCCTGACACATGAGAATCCATTCAATCACGTCATCGGCTTCCTGGAGATATGTAACACGGTGAAGCTCCAGGATGTACCTGACGAATTCATAAGGCTCAGCTTATTCCCATTCTCTCTTGGAGGCAATGCCAAAGCATGGCTAAATTCATTTCCCGAGAATAGCCTCACTTCATGGGACGATGTCGTATCTAAATTTTGCAACAAATACTTCCCTCAACCCAAAGTAAACAAAGGGAAGCAAGAAATATCATCTTTCCAGCAGGATAGTAGTGAGACATTGATTCAAGCTTGGGAGGATTGAGATCCCAAACGAAGTTGATGTTGGATGCCTCAGCTGGAGGAAACATCTGTTGGAAGACCCCAGAAGAAGCCCATGAGCTCATTGAGAACATGGCTACAAATGATAGTGAATTGCAGAATGGGAGGGGGCAACAAAAAGGTGTCTTGCAACTACAGTCTCAGGATGCCATCTTGGCTCAGAACAAGATAATGACTCAACAGCTGGATATTCTCATGAACAAGGTCTCTCAGCTACAAGGACTCCAAAATGTGTCACACACCTAACATCTAGGGTATGAGTTGCGTGGTGGACAACATGCAAGTGGTCAGTTTGTTAAACAGGCCAATACCCAAGAAGATGTGAACTATATGGGTAATCAAAATCGGCAAAACAACTACAATCAAGGTTGGAGACCACATCCAAGCATGGGCCAAGGACAAGTTGGGCCATCAAATAAACCACCACAACAACAATATCAACCTCACCCCTCTCTATCAGATAGAACTTCTAAGTTGGAGGACACTCTTCAACAATTCATGCAAGTCTCCATTTCCAGCCACAAGAGCACAAAGGCCTCCATTAGGAACTTGGAGATCCAAATCGGCCAACTGGCCAAGAAGCTTGAAGAGAAGTAAGATAAGAGTTTTGGAGCTAACACTGAGGCCAATCCAAAGGAAGAATCCAAAGTCATCACTACTAGAAGTGGTAAGGTGTTAGTGGAGAGGGAGAAAGAGGAAAAAGACAAGAGAGCTAAAGATATGGAAAAAGGAGAGAGTGAAGAGAAACACAATGAGAAAGAGAAAGAGGAGAGAAAATTAGAGGATGAAAGTGAAAAAGATGAGAGTGTGAGAAAATAGAAAAAGAAAGAGGGAATTGAGGAGAAGAAGAATGAATTTGAGAAACCACTTCCTTACCCAAAAATCTACTCTAGAAAGCAGAAGGAGAAACAATATGGGCGTTTTATGGATTTCTTCAAGCAATTGGAGATCAAAATACCCTTCTCAGAAGCATTTCAACAAATACCGGCATATGCTAAGTTCATGAAGGAACTCCTCACCAAAAAGAGAAAATACATTGAGGAAGAAACTATTGAAGTGTAAGGCAACTGCAGTGCCATAATCCAGAAGCTTCTTCCCCTAAAGTTTAAAGATCCGGGTAGCTTTACCATCCATTGCACCATAAGGAAGCTTGCCATTGGGAAAGCCTTGATTGACTTAGGTGTTAGCATCAATTTGATGCCCCTTTCTTTATTCAAGAAGATTGGAGAGCTAGAACTCAAGCCAACTCGGATGACTCTACAATTGGCTGATAGATCTATCAAATACCCACATGGTGTAGTGGAGGATGTTCTTGTTCAAGTTGATAAATTTGCTTTCCTGGTGGATTTTGTCATTGTGGAGATGGAGGCGGATGTGGATGTACCTTTCATCCTTGGAAGGCTGTTTATGAAGACTACAAGAGTGCTTATTGATGTTGATGATGGCAAGCTCAAGGTGAGAGTACAAGATGAAGAGGTGAATTTCAACGTATTTGAAGCCATGTCCCACTCCAGTGATGAGGGAGAGTGTTTCAAAGTTGATGTTCTTGATGAAGTTTGCACTAGAGTGGAGAGGGAGGTACATATTTCTTCTCCTCTTATGAAAACCCTCATTGATGCTCAGCAATCTCTCAATGAAGAAGAAGACAAAATTCTCAATGATTGTTTGACAAATCTTGATGTGTTGAAGGAGATCCCACCTCACGAAGAGAAAATTGAAGATTTAAATACTCATGATATTGTTGAAGAGAAGAAGGTGGAGTTGAAAATGTTACCTTCTCATTTAAAGTATGTTTTTCTAGAAGAGGGTAATAACAAACCTGTTATCATTAATAGCTCCTTGTCAATTGATGAAGAGAAGAAGCTCATGGAGGTCTTGAAGAACAACAAAGGAGCTGTGGGATGGTCCATTTCTGACTTGAAGGGGATAAGTCCCACCTACTGCATGCACAACATCTTCATGGAAGAAGACTTCAAACCTGTGACCCAACCTCAGAGAAGGCTTAATCCTACTATGAGGAAGGAGGTGAGGAAGGAGGTTCTAAAGCTTCTTGAGGCCGGAATTATCTATCTTATTTCTGATAGCACTTGGGTGAGTCCGGTGCAAGTGGTGCCCAAGAAGGGTGGCATGACAGTGGTTTGTAATGAGAAGAATGAGTTGATCCCTACAAGAACTATCACCGGTTGGAGAATGTGTATTGACTACCGGAAGCTCAACAAAGCCACTAGGAAGGATAATTTTCCTCTCCCCTTCATGGACCAGATGCTAGAGAGATTGGCAGGTCAAGCCTTCTATTGCTTTTTGGATGGATATTCAGGTTATAATCAAATAGTTGTGGACCCCAAAGATCAAGAGAAGACGACTTTCACATGCCCCTTTGGGATATTTGCCTACAGGAAGATGCCATTTGGGCTTTGTAATGCCCCAACCACTTTCCAAAGATGCATGCAAGCCATATTCTCCGATCTTGTAGAGAAATGTATAGAGGTCTTCATGGATGACTTCTCAATATTTGGGAGCTTTTTTGATAGATGTCTAGCAAATCTTGAAACAGTGTTGAAAAGATGCATCCAAACCAATCTCATTCTTAACTGGGAGAAGTGTCATTTCATGGTGACCGAAGGCATTGTTTTGGGGCACAAAATATCATCCAAGGGGATTGAGGTGGATAAAGCTAAAGTGGAGGTGATTGAAAAACTTCCTCCACCAACCAATGTGAGGGGCATCCAAAGCTTTCTTGGCCATGCAGGATTTTATAGAAGATTCATTCAAGACTTCTCCAAGATTGCGAAGCCCTTGAGCAATCTCCTTGTGAAGGACACACCATTTGACATGAATGAAGAATGCCTGAAGGCATTTGAAATCTTGAAGAATAAGCTGATTTCGGCCCTAGTGATCATAGCTCCCAATTGGGATCAGGACTTTGAATTGATGTGTGATGCTAGCGACTATGCCATAGGAGTTGTGCTTGGCCAAAGGAGAGGGAAGATTTTTCACGCCATCTACTATGCTAGCAAAGTCTTGAATGGTGCCCAGCTCAATTATGCCACAACGAAGAAGGAGTTTTTTGCCATAGTCTATGCTTTGGACAAGTTTAGACCCTATCTCATTGGGTCTAAGGTGATCATTTACACCGACCATGCTGCCATTAAATATTTGCTCACCAAACCTGACTCCAAACCAAGACTAATCAGATGGGTTTTGTTGCTCCAAGAGTTCGATGTTGAGATACATGACAAGAAGGGAAGTGAGAATGTGATTGCGGATCATCTATCTAGGCTCATCAATGAAGAAGTCACTTGCAAGGAAGAAGAGATCCGTGAGTCATTATCAGATGAGACTCTCTTGCATATTCAGCAGAGGCCATGGTTTGCTGATATGGCTAACTTCAAGGCGGCAGGAGTCATACCAGAAGATCTATCATGGCATCAGAAAAAGAAATTCTTACATGATGCAAAGCAATTTATCTGGGATGACCCCTTCTTGTTGAAAATTGGAGCTCACAACCTATTGAGGAGGTGTGTCACTAGTGAGGAGGCAGCAGGTATTCTATGGCACTATCATAACTCTCCTTGTGGAGGTCACTTCAATGGAGAAAGAACGACTGCTAAAGTTCTCCAAGCTGGATTCTATTGGCCCACCCTGTTCAAGGATTCTCACCATCATGCTAGAAGCTGTGATAAATGCCAAAGAACGGGGAGTATCTCAAGAAGGCATGAAATGCCCTTGCAAATGATTCAAGAGGTGGAAGTCTTTGACTATTGGGGCATAGACTTTGTTGGCCCTCTTCCTCCATCTTTCAACAATGAGTATATCCTGGTGGTTGTTGACTATGTGAGCAAATGGGTGGAGGCAACTGCTTGTCCTAAAAATGATTCTTCCACAGTCATCAAGTTCTTGAAAAAGCAAGTCTTCACCCAGTTTGGAGTTCTAGGGTCCTCATTTGTGATGGAGGATCTCACTTTTGCAATGATCAACTGGCCAAGGTGCTTAAGCACTATGAAGTTAAGCATAAGATGGCCTCACCGTATCACCCATAAACAAATGGCCAAGCGGAAGTTTCAAACCGGGAGATAAAGAAGATTCTAAAGAAAATTGTTGCTTCTTCTAGGAAGGATTGGTCTTAAAAGCTAGATGATGTCCTATGGGCATATAGAACTGCCATGAAGACTCCAGTGGGGCTATCTCCTTTCCAGCTTGTCTATGGGAAGGCTTGTCATTTGCCGGTGGAGTTAGAGCACCGTGCTTATTGGGCTATCAAGTTCTTGAATTTTGACCCCTCCATGTCTGCTGAGAAGAGAAAGAGGCAACTCCTTGAACTTGAAGAAATGCGCCTTCATGCTTATGATTCTTCCAAGAGTTACAAGGAGAAGGTCAAGTTTTATCATGACAAGAAGTTGGTGAAGAAGGTGTTCCATCCTGGTCACCAAGTCTTGTTGTTCAACTCTCGCTTCAAACTCTTTGCGGGCAAATTGAAACCAAAGTGGTCGGGTCCGTTCACTATCAAAGATGTCAAACAACATGGAGCAGTTGAACTGATAGATCCATCTTCTGATGACCCACAAAGAAGCTGGGTAGTCAATGGGAAACGACTCAAGCATTACTTGGGTGGTGAGGTTGAACGCCTAAGCACAAGTGTTGAGTTGGTTGACCCCTGAGCATCATGGTGTCAAGCTAATGACGTTAAACAAGTGCTTGCTGGGAGGCAACCCAATTTTCTATCCCTTCTCTTATGTGTTTTTGTTGCTTTAGACTGTTTTTGATTGTTTGAATTTGATTTGATATGTTGTGTGTGCAAATTAGTTGTTTTAGGAAATATGCTTTTGATTTGTAGTTTTTTTGTTGTAATTAGTTGCATTGGTGGGATGTTGAGTGTTGGAGCCATTTGTGATGATTAGGAGTGCTTCAACCAGTTTTGATGTGTGCTGGTGTGTTAGTGCATGTTTTAAGTTGGTTTGATGAGTTGAGGTATGCTTATTGTGCTTTTATTGTCAAAAAGTCAAGTCTTGAGTTGGAGAGTTGAAAAGCTTTGGAAGTGGACATTTGATTTGCCATTCTTGCACTCAATTTCACTCCCTATGGATTTGAACAAGTTTGTATAGTGGAAACACTTTGATCTGGGCTGAATTAAGTGTTTAGAAGTGTCACAAATCAAAAATCAATGTTGAATTGGGCCAAAATCGAGTTCTGCAAAATTCTGCAGAAATTCTGCAGAATTGGCGCCCAATGCCCCTAAAGGGCGCCCAGGGCCCCTTGTCTGCTGCTGCCAAGTTATTTTTCACGCCCAAGACCCTCCAAAGGGCGCTCGGGCGTGGATTCTGCAGAAAACTGCTTTTTGAGTTGGGTCTTTTTGCACAGATTTGGCCCATTTCAAATTCCCTCTCCCTAAACCCCCAACCACCACGACCCCCTTTCTTTCTGGTGCACTCACTGCTTCCACCAAAACCACCCACTCACTTCACACATACACCACATTCGTAACCTTCACTCACGGCCATTACCCATTTTCGTTCACCCTCATTCTCTCCCACTATCACACCCTTACAACCACACACTTCACTGCTGCCTTCACTTAAAATTTTCACGACCACCACTGCTCACCACTACCCACTTCACCGCAACCCTCCTTTCACTCATCCACTCTCATTCTCACGCACACCCCCTCACTGCCACCACCTGCCACTCCCAAAAAAAAAAAAAATCTTCATTCTTCACTTTCACGGACATCCCCCACTTCCATCAACCTCCATTTTGAGCGCCTCTCCTATCCACATTCATAACCCCCTTTCATTTTCACGCCCAACCCCCCAGGGGCTATTATTGGATTCTCGTTGTGAGCAATTTCCCAAGTCTCACTCTCGCACCTCAAGCGCTTCCCTTCCATTTTTCCTCTCCAACTCAAGTAAGTGCCCTTGTTTCTAAATTTGTGATTTGGCTTTGTGGTTATGTTCCTTTCAATGTATGTTTATGTATGTTTTGTGGGTATTCAAGCGTTCTAGGTTAAACAGTGGCTCTTTTCAGATTCAAAGACCTCTATTTTTATTATTTATTTACTTTTATTCTGCCAATTGTTTTTGGGTTTCACTGCCTGTGCATATTAATCTTTGTGCTGCTATATCCTGCTGTTATGCAATGCTATCACTGGTCAAACCAAAATTGAATTCAGATTTGTGAATCTTTGTAATTAAGTGCTTTCTGTGTTGATGTTGGCATGTTTCGTGGTGTTAGATTAAAGGCAGATTGTGTTTCTCTGTGCCAAAATTGTGCATGACTTGATCCTGAGGGTTTAAGAGTTGGTCCATCGTGAAGGCACCCACCAAATGCACCTGCAGAATTGTTTTCTGCATAATTCACGCCCGGGCGGCCCCTTTAGGGCACCCAGGCGCCACCTGCACACACAACACCCGCCCTGCACTAGTTTTTGAGCTCTGTTTTCAACTTCTCTTGTTTTTATATGCCCTTTCTTGCTCTCATTTGTGTTTCCACTATGTTTTATGTCCTGTGAGCTCATGTTTGTGCATTGATAGAATATGTGATTGCAATTGATCCATCCTCATCTTGGCTAATCTCTTTTGATACAATTGTGTTCCACTCTTTTGTGCAGACAATGACCTCTTCTTCTAATCCCAAAAGAATCAAACAACTACTAAAAAGATTGACAAGGGGAAGAAGAAGCAAAAGATCTATAGCCACCTCTTCCTCTCCAAGAAGCATGAAGAACACTTTGAGGTGGTCCAAAACTGTCGTTTTCTTTTGGAGAGGTGGGTTGAAAGGTTTATTCTTAAAGCCTATGAGTTTGAGGATGAGCTTAACAGGAGGAACTGACTGAGTCTCCTCACATACCCTGAACCTGCATGCATCGCGATAGTAAAGGAATTCTACGCGAATGCTCAGCCCATTTGTCAGGGGATGAAGGGTCCCATTTGATGCTGCTACCATAAACACCTTTTTCAACACTCAGTGGCCTGAGGACATTGCCTCCTGTGAATACACTGTAGCCCTTGAAGATGAGTGTACGAGCATTAACATTGAGGATGTGGAGCGCGTCCTATGTGTTCAAGGGGGCCACTTCCAAAGAAAAAGCCATAAGCCTCTCAATGTCAAACGCTCATTCCTCATTCCTGTGTGCAAATATTGGGTGGCTCTTATGCATGCCAACATCACCCCTTGCTCTCATGTCTCTGATCTCATCACCAGCCGAGCTATTCTCCTTTATTTCATCCTGCAGGGTTGGTAGATCAGTTTGGGCCAAGTCATTGCTAAAGAAATTCTTGATTGTGCTCATTCTTTTAACCCAAAGACTCCTCTTGGGCATCCCTCTCTCATCACTCACTTGTGCGAGCTTGCTGGGGTTGACACCTCAGAGGCGCCGTTAGAGAGGTCGCGCAAGATGATTGACCGGGCCTATTACAAACAGTATTGCTTGCTCGATGAGGAGGGCCTTCCCATTCCTGCTCCTCAGCCTCCTCGACCCCATCGGCACCATAGACAGACCCAGCAGGATCCACCTCAGCAGTCCCATGGGCCTCACCAACCTGTTCAACCTGACCAGCCGACCCCGTAGGATTCCTTCTCCATGTTGGAGATGCGGCAGATGATACAACACCTGGGTCCACAGATGGCGGCCGTCAACAGGATCGGTCTTGCCCAGACGGCGATGATGAGGCAGGCTTTTGCGGCCACTTACATCGATTTCATGACTCCAGTCGAGTATTCTGCGTTTGTAGCTTGCCTAAGGACCAGGCTCACACTAGTGGGGGAGGTGACACATCGTTTGGAGCACAAGCCATGGAGGAGGATCGCACTGAAGAGGAAGATTTTGATGTTGGGACTAAGCTAGCTGAGGACAAGGATTCCGATGCGGAGGAGGACATTGTTGAGACCGAGGTGGAGGAGGATGATGATGATGAGGACAAGGAGGATGATTGAGCCTTGTGTCTCAGCACTGCATTGCATTGTGGAAATTTTACATTTTGTCATGTTTTAATTTCAATTTTTAAATTCTAGTTCAGTTTCTCTTTTAAAAGTTTGAACTTGGCTTGATGGTTGGTTTGATGACAATGTTTTGATATCAAGTACTTTTTGTGATTTTGGAAATTTTTGTGTGCTTACTCGTTCTGTGTGATTTCTCTGAGATGATAGGATTGAGATATGAAGATTTGATTATGGTTGCTCATGATTGTTTGAGATTATGCTAGGTTTTCTTGTGGTCAATATATAGGGCATTGTGTTTGAAAACAAAAATGTGGAACCCAAAGAAACCTAGTGAGATGTTGTGCCTTAGAATTTTTGTTGAATGATGTCATTTTGGAATCTCAATTGATTTTGCCTTATTGTCTCTATGTGAATCATTTACTTGCATGTTTCATATGATCAAGGCCGTCTTGTTTTCCTATCTTGTCTATATTTTGAACCCAAGAGCTGTTGTAACCCTGTAAATATGGAAAGAAACATTGATCCCATCCTTGAACCTTAAGACCAATATTGAAAATTTTTTACCTTGAGTTAAGTAGAGCATTCATTATGGTACAGAAAAATGGTTTAAGTTTGGGGTGGTTGAGGTTACAAAAAGAAAATGACAAGAAAAATGAATAGAAAAATGCAAAGAAAAAGAAGAAAAAGCAACAAGATCAAGAAAAAGAATCAATAGATGAAAAGTTAGAAAGAGAATTGAGAATTGGTTGCAATTGCTTGAAGTTAAGAAGAGGATTATGTTGACTTGTGCTGATTTGAATGCTCTCTTAGCTAAAGGTGTTTTGTATCTAGAAAAACCAAAATTCTTTCTTACTCCAACCAAAATACAAGCCTTGAAAGTCCTTGTGATGCAAACTTGCAGGTGAATGTTTTCATTGTGGTAGAAATGAAAGGCAAAGTTGAATTGTGTGACCTTGTGATGCTAGAGTGAGAAACACACATCCTTATACACCAGTGTGCTTGAGAGAAACAGTTTCTGTGGTGAGGAAGGGGTCCATGTTAGTGATGAGAACACTTTTTCCATGCTTGTTGATCCCTCTTAAAACCTGACATATTTCTTGTGATTCTTGTTCTGTGAGCACCATGGTTGAAATTCTCCCTGTCAAAATTTCATCTTCTCAAGTTGATTTTACCATGACGAGCAAGCTTGATTGGATTCTACTTGTTTTGAGTGTTGACTCATTGGAATTGAATTGTCTATCTAAGCCTTGTCACCCTTTTTGCTTGAGGACAAACAAAGTTTCAAGTTTGGGGTTGTTGATAACGGTAATTCTTACCATTATCTATGGTGCAACTTTCTTACCAAATCAACTCTCCTTAAGCTTGAAACACGCTTAATCCTCTCTCTAATCTAACTTTGTGAATGAATTCAGCTTAGGTTACACACATTAGTTTTCATCACTAATTCCTCAAATTTTGTAGGAACTTTGTGTGCTTTGGAAGGACATTCAAACTATCAAGAGTGGATAGCCAAGGAAGAGCTGAAAAAGGAAGTTTTGAAGAAGTTACTCTGCAAAAGTGGCACATGGGCGCCCCTAGAGGGGGCTGGGCGCCCTTCAACTCGTTATTTTCAGCCAATTCTCCATGCCCAGGCGCCCCTAAAGGGCGCTCAGCGCCCTTTGACTCGCAATTTCTGCCATAACTCCACGCCTGGGCGACCCTAGAGGGCGCTGGGTGCCCTTCAGCTTGCAGTTTCTCCCCATTTCTGGCGCCTGAGCGCCTTTTGACTCATTGTTGGTGCTTAAATTATGGCGCCCGGGCACCCCAGCGGAGGGGGCTGGGCACGACTTTTTGCTGACATGGCACCCTAGACCAATAAAAGGCTCACATCTCTCGAGGGTGGTATCTTCTTGGCGGCTGAAGCTCAGAAACACGATTTTGGACCTCTTGGAGCTGGTTTTGGGCTGTGGGAACTCTCCTTTCCTCCTCCTTGGGTCTCCATCTACTCCATTTTCTTCCATTGTAAGCTCAAGCACTCCATGACTATGGAGAGCTAAGTTCTTTTTGTTGGGGAATGATGTAAACTCTACAACCCACTTGTAAATGCACTTGGTTTAAATGAAAATATGCTTATTTCATTACTTGCTAGTGTTTATTCCTTTGCTTAAAGCTTGTTATGACTTGATCAACCATAGCATGATGTTAGGGTTTGTGTAATATTGGGAAATATTGTGTGAACCTTGAAATGGACTAATCACCTAAAGGAAATAATGTCTAGGGATAGAGCTAGGACATTTGGTTGTCTTAAACTTCTTTTCTTAATGCGGGTGAACTTGTTAGGTTGCCAAGGGATTGGGATTTAACAAGTGAATCTAGGCTTTCTCACCAAGGAATTGAGTTTTAGTAACTTAGCAAGTTGACAAGAGCAAGTTAATGAAGAAGAATGGTTTAGTGCATTTGCTTAGGAGTGTATTAGTTGAAATCATTCTCCAACATATCCATCTTATATCATCTTAAATTATTTCATTTTCAAGTGTTTTAACCCTAAGAAGTTCACTTTACAACTTATGCATTATGTTTAGTTTCATTGCACAAATTCATACTAAAGGGAATCATTCTTTAGCCTAAGTTAGTTAGTTAATTATACAATAGTAAAGTGTTAATCGAATCTCTTGGGAAACGATATCCGGGCTTACCAGTTTTACTACTTGAACGATTTGGTACGCTTGCCAAAGTAACTAACAATGGTGTTGATTGAGCTAATTTTAGGTTTTGAGTAGATTAAATTGTATGTAATTCAAATGCTTGATTGTGGAATTGGAAAAGGGTGATTGTGAACTGAATTAGATGTTGTGTACAACTGTAATTGATAATACTAGATGTGTGTGATCTGTTATAAGAGTAATTAGATAGAAAGTTAAGTCAATTAAGCTTGTTTTAAGTTAGTTTTGAGGAAGTGGGGTAGTGAAATTTTGAATTAGGAGTTGTATGCTGATTTGGTGTGTTAGAATAGGTTAGATAGGTTAATTAGGACTTGCTTGAGTCCTTAAGTGGCTGAAAGTAGTGCCAAAAGTGGTAGATTGGGAATTGGGTCCCTAAGTTGATGAATTTGATGATTTGGAGTAGAAATTGTGTAGAAAACACTTTAGATTGATGGTAGAAAGGTTTAGAATCACTTAGTCAAGTCTAATTAGGTATATAACAAAAATTAGGATGATTAGAAGATGGGAAAAATAGTTAGAATTGGAAAACTTAGGTTGAGTTGCATAATTCTACAGAATTCGTGCTACAGAATTATGCAGACTCGTTGAGCGAATGGATTCGCACGGCGAGTGGTTATGGCGAGATGCTCTCTGCAAGGGCATTCCCACAACGAATTGGTGCGTTGTGTGAATGGCTTAAGAGGTTTGCTCTCTGCCAGGGCCTTTGTACAACGAGGTGGTGCGTTGTGCGAATGGTTTTGGAAGATTGCTCTCTGCCTGATGATCCGCACAACAAATCAGTGCGTTGAGCGCCTGATTGGGGTCTGTAACCATTGCCAATTTTATTCGAATAGCGAGAGTGTGCGCTCTGCGAGTGTTTGGGGGGTTTTGGTCTCTGTTTGGGGCTTTCATATAGCGAATTAAGGCGCTATGCGAGAGATTGAGGTCTGGTACTACTGAAAATTGATTCGCACAACGAGCTTGTGTCACTTATGTTCAAAATGTTTATTAAAAACTTATGATCAAAATAGTAAATAAATATCAAATGTGTTAAAAATATTAAATTAAAATTAAAATATTTATTACTGATGAATCAAATTGATTACTAATAAAAAAATGAGTTAAAACCTAAAAATAAAACAAAAAAATACAAGAAGTCCGTAATAAAATTATGTGCTATCAAAAACAGAGGAGGACACTTCAATATAGACGAACGCAGCACAAAAAGGTAGAGAGATATTTCATTCCTAGGCAATAACTTTTTAGTATTGATTTAATAGTTTAGTTTACGTTATCATATAATTAGATTTGTAAATCGTTAAAAAAGTTTGACTAAGGGGACTAACTTTTGTACTTTAAAAACTTTTGACTCGGCCCATCCACTGTTAACCTATGACGTTATAATATCTTCTTTAGTAAGGTTATGAAAAGTTCAAGATCTAGAAAGTAGGTAAATAGATACTTGTTTCTCTACACAACTAAATTTTAAATTACAACTTAACATCAAAGGCAGAGGTAATATGTAAAAAACAATAATAATTTGACACACATAATTTTTTTATATTTATTTGACACTTTTTTTTATATTTTATTCTCTTCTTAAAAAAAATACAAAAATTTACTTTTTCATGACTATTTTACTTTTATACTATAAGTCAAATAAATATAAAAGTATCAGTATTATTACTTAACAATTTCATTTGTGTCCAGTAAACCAATTAGTAATTGGATAAAGTGTGTAATAGTTGAAATTGTGTCAATAATTGCATCCATTGTGTTTATGACTTCCAAATAAAAAAACTTCTTGTACTGTATAACTGTTCGGTCAATCGTGAACCGAATGATCATGCGGTCAGAAATACCATAACAATGATCACAATGATCATTCCCCGGGATCAAACGATGATAACTATAGACTAAATGGTCATCCTAAAGAGTTATTATACCAAATGATGATTAACTTACAACAAAACATGATTAGTGCTAATTAGGCATGATTAGACCGTTAGTAATTCAAAATCCATTCTAAAATCTTAAATCGAGGTTTGAGGTAAAGAGGTAGGTGATTGTATTTATTATGCATTAACTATTAAGATTGTCAGATCTTTATTGACTTTGGCATACCTTTTGCAAATAACCTTCCAATTAGATCGAGTAGGTTTAAGGACGGACAGTGGCAAAGACAGAGACATCCGGACAATCAAAACTTTGAAAGTTGTTTTTAAGTCATTTAAGACTTGTCTAACTATGTATATCACTAAAATCTGGTTGGTAACTTGTATGAGTTAAATTGTGAGTATTTGAATTGTTTGTTGATTTGATGAATCTCATTCCTGACTAAATAAATAAATTAGTACTCAATTTCAGCTATAAACATGATTTTGAATTAATTCTTATGTCAATGATATCAATTTGGTTAATTAGATAGGCTTGAGATGAAATAAAAAAAATCAAAGTTCTAGTAATGAAAACTGATTAAATAATAAGAATAATTGATAATCGATTATTGCAATAAGAAATTCACCTTTTCCTAAAGACTCTATGGGATAATCGATTATCAGGTGAGATAATTAATTATCTCAAGTATAAGATTTTGGAATAATTGATTATTAGGTGAAATAATTGATTATCTCAAGTTTAGACCCGTTTTCTCCTTCAATTTGTTGGGTGAGTAACTTTGCTCGTTGAGCGAGCCCTATTCTGATAACTTTTTGATATTTTTCTACCCTCTATGATATATATGGGGTTGAGATGTGTTGTGTGGACTTTATCTTGTTTATGTTGAAAATATGATGAATGTTAAATGAATGGTATATATATATATATATATATATATATATATATGCTTGATATTAAGTGAATGGTTGAGTATGAAATTATATATGATGCTACCAAGATTGCAATGAGAGTGTGGTATTTGACGAGGATAAGTTGTTGTTTTGCACCACTTCCAGGATAGAATCTCTATAGTTCGATATCAATATATGTATCTGGATGATCAGTCTAGAATCAAATAGTTTGATGTGTGCAAAAATTGTAATTATTGATGATTTAATTATAAGTTAAAGTTTGTGGAACGATTATATGTATATTTTTTAACATTAGCTTACCATTTTCTCGTTTACTTGTTTCTTCTTTTACAATAATTATCTTTATGATGTGAGCCGACGAGGAACCCTTTCTACATCAGCTTTTAAATGGTAAAGTTGCTCTTTATTATATATATATATATATATATATATATATATATATATATATATATATATATATATATAAGTATTTGTATATATTACTTTTCACAAACTTCTAATTGTACTTTACTTTTTTAAGTATAAAAAATTTTGGTTCTTTCTTATGTATATTTTACTATTATAGTTATTATAATTATATTTGAATATAGACATTGTAGACAAATTTTCGTATACATGAATACTCATAATATTTATAATAACTCTTAATTCTTAATTTGTGTTTAAGGATAAAATTAACCATTAATTATCTGAAGAAACCAGTAGGATTGACTTTGTTGCTATTGATTATGTCAATATAGATTTGAGAGATAACGGGAAACATAGTAATAATAATAATATCAAGCTTTTGAATTCACCCACCTTTGACATTATCGTCAAGATAAAGGGAAAAGATATTATATTAGCTTTCAGCCTACAATTTTTCCACAAGTCTCCCATGTGCATTGACAATGTCTCTCAATATTACAACAAAAATTGTATTATCATTAATGAGAAGGAGTTTTCAATGGTGTCGGTTTACTTCGTTTTCTTCTACTGCTAAGAAAACAATTCAAAGTGCAACTTTTCACCCTAAACTTTTGGATCATCTTGAAATTGGGGACCATCAATTTTTAAAACGTTTAAAATAATTTTCAACAATTTTCCACAATACAAATACAAATCTTATTCATCTAAACAAGCCTCCACATTTATTTCTCATATCTTTATCAAATCCCTTACAGCTTCTGTCTTTATTAGGTTGATGGACGACAAAATTCTTTAATATATCTACAGAAGAAAGTGCAAGCAATCTCAGTCACCAGATGTTATCAATTAATAATAAATATTTCATATATGATACTGATATTATATATATATATATATATATATATATATATATATATATATACATACGTGTGACATGAAGACACGTGGAAGAGTATATAAATTTAGATATTTTTTAGAGAAGAACTGGCTAGTTAATAAAATATTATTCATTTTATTATTAAAATTTACATAAAAATATAAAAGAGTAAACTATTTGAGGCTTTCAATTCTAAACATAGTAAAATTAATTCAATCCGTATAATGTTATTTTAGTAGTAATTAATATACAGAGTAGTTATTATATTTAACAGTAATAAATTGAGTATGAGGATTTCTTTGCTGGTATAGGATTAAAACTGAAAATAATTTATTTAAATTTCTGTAATATCTTAAAAAGTACTTGTTCCCAAAGAATATATGTATATATATAATTAGTAAAAGGAAGATGGTTTTTTGAAACTACTTGCACTAGACTACTTACTTTTTAAGAATATTTTGGTCATTGAAAAGGCTAACTTTTATATTATTACAGAAAAAAAGATAAATTAAAGGATAAAATAATAAATATAAAAATGTGTAAAAGTTTGTTAGGTATCAAAATAATAATTTTGTCATTAAAAAGTAGCTGACGGAGGAGGTTGTATGAAGTTTTTCCTGTTTTCATTCGATTCCTAAAGCGTGTTTATATTACAAAAATTATATCTTAATTACCACTTGACAATTAATATAAAAGAGATAAAATTTTAATGATAAAAATGTACGAGAATGAGTTGTGAGCAGGTACATTGTTTTATTTTTGAATTAAAAGACTACAATCATAAAGTAATTTTATATTTGAATATATCAAATCGTATCATCTAACTACATCATTAAATAAGTTTGATTAACAAGATCAAACTTTGAACAGTATTTAGAAAATATCATTCAATAATTTCCTACAATTTTAGACCAGGCATTGAAACTCATCCTAATAACCAGAGATTAGAAAATACATCATTTAATAACGCCGTGAGATTATAACAGGATTAAGTATATTGCTATGGCTTGCTTCTTCTGTGGTTCTTTGAACATGCTGCTTATATTGTGTTTGCCACATCAATGACAAAGCGATATCTAACATCATTCTTTTCTAGTCTCTCCAAAGCAGTGTTCACGTACTCCATTGAAATGACTTCCACATCTGCTGTAATATTGTGTTTTGCTGCAAAATTAATCATCTCTTGAATCTCTTCTCTCCCACCTCCTGCACTTCCAGCAATCATCTTTCTCCCTATATATATATAATTCAACACATTTTCATACTGTTACTCATTTTCCTCTACATTAATTTATACATATAAAACAATTGTGGAAGTGTTATAACTAGACTCACCCAAAAGCAAAGGCATAGCTAAAACCTCAAGAGGTTTCGCTGGTCCACCCAACAAAATCAACTTTCCTCTTGTTTTCAATAAACCAATCAGTGGCTGGATGGAGTGATTAGCTGAAACAGTGTCAATAATGGCGTCCATGGTTCCCATGGCATCCTAAAATCACCCCCAACACAGAAATTCAGTATTCAGATTTTGATCATGTCATGCATGCATGCATATGCATTATATCATAGATTGAAGCAAGCAAATTGGAGTGTGAGTTACCTGCAACTGTTGTTGGTCTCGACTAACCAAGAATGCATCTGCACCAAACCTCTCCAATGCTTCCTTTTTCTTGCTGGGAGATGTACTTATCACAGTGACACGCATGCCAAAAGCCTTAGCAAACTTCACAGCCACGTGACCTAGGCCTCCCAGGCCCACCACACCCAAGTGCAACCCGGGCTCAGTAAGCCCGTGATGCTTCAACGGGCTGTAGACTGTGATTCCAGCACACAACAAGGGGGCTGTACTAGCCAGTGGCATGGACTTTGGGATTAGCACCGCAAAGTTCTGATCAACCACCAGATTATCAGAGTATCCACCTTGGGTTACTGTTCCATCATGGCAGCGTGCACTGTAGGTTAAAATCATCTTTGGACAATACACATAGAAGCCCTCGCTGCACTCCGAACATGAGCCACACGAACCCACAGAGCCACCCACACCAGCTATGTCTCCAACACTGTATTTTGTGACTTTGCTACCCACCTTTGTCACTTTACCCACAATCTCATGCCTAAAACAACGTATTCTCGTTTCAGTATACATTTTATTCCACATGGTAAGACAAATATTTTATGAGGAACTAAGCAAAAAGTCACGGTTTTTAACGATTAAAAGGAGATATTTCCAGAGAAAATAATATACCCAGGAACCATTGGATAGATCGACATCCCAAAGTCGTTCCTCGCGAAGTGGAGGTCCGTGTGGCAAATCCCACAGTAGAGTATTTCAAGCGTGATATCATTATCACCGTTTGCCCTGTCAAGAAAACAAAAAATCAGTGCTTGCAAATGGGTTTTTTCTTTGAAGAGCATGCAATTTCAATTAAGACATACTATACCTTCTGGTAAAGTGGAATGGGGAGAGAATTCCCGAATCGTCTCTAGCTGCCCACCCATATGCAGAAACTTCTCCGTTTTCACTGCCTGCTAAGACGTTCGACATGTTCAAATTTTGTAAGAGAAAAGGAACTGATAGAATTAATGAAACTGGAAAAGAATGGCAACTTTTTGTGAAGAACTAACTGAGGAGCTGAGGATATATATATAGTAAGGTTTGTAATGCATAAATTTATTAGGCCGAAACGTGTAACTATAACTGACCGACGCAGTGAAGTCACCGAGTAGACTATAGCAGAGGACGGACGTGAAATTTATTTATTTTTTCAATTCCCTGAGCAACAAGTTTTGAAAATGGATACTAGAATTAATATCTTAGAAAGTGATAATTCAAAGGTGGAAAGTGACAGAAATGTTTTATTGATGAATGAGATAGTGAAGTTGGACGAAATGGTCTCCTTGAAGGGTAGACGAGGCTGCCGTCGCTCATTGAGAAAATTCAACTTTCTTGCTCAGTCAGTTACTCATCAACCGGCTGCTGCTACAGTAATGGAAAAAATAGGAGTGGTGAGATCACACTTCACAATTCTTCCGTAAACATCATTGCCATTCTTAATTTATTTTGCTACATTTTCAACTTTCTCTTTGATCATAATACCTATAATATCATGGTGGGACATGGCGGGGATAGTAATTTTCCAACTTAATGGTGTAATCATTTAGACATGGTCCTTCTTATTGTCTTATAAAAGTAGATCTTCTAGAATCACTTTTTAAATTAAAATTAAAGGGTAACTTGGTTTTTTTAATTTTTGGTGAGAAAATTTTTAAAAAATAATTTCACATTAATATACCAATAATTTCACATTAACATAAACAAAAAAAAAATTTAAATACAATAAATAATAATAATTTTTTTAACAATATAATTTTATTTTTTAAAGAAATAAAAAATCAAATATAAAATATGATTAATTATTTTTTCCTAAAATCAGGAATAATTAATTTTTCAATTCAAAATACAATATAAATAATTTATCGTATACGAAAAAAGTCTGCCCATAATAATTACAATATCAAATTTATTCTATATTCTACAAATATTTTCTCTCAAAAAAAATTGTTATAAAACTACACCATTAAAACATTTTTTTTCATTTCTTACTCTATCTTTTATATTCAAACGATATAGTATAAAATTATATGAAATTATCTGAATATATTCATTCTATTCAACAAATTTCTACAGTATAAAGTTATAATCTGTTTAAAATTTTAAATAATTATGTTCAGTCCATAATATTAATTTTAAGATAAATATACAATATTTATTTTACATAGTTTAAAAACTCTTTTTCATATCACGTGTTGATATTATATATTAACACTTGTGTATATTGCTTTAAAAGAATAGTTAGACTTATTGTTTAAAAAAGTTTAAATACAATTTTTAGTCTCTAAGTAGGGGTCTAAATTTTCATTTTGTCCCACTTTCAAAAATAAAGCCTTTTTGTTCCTATGTTTTTAATTTTGAGTGCAATCGGTTCCTTCCGTTAAGTAGATGCTAACAACGTTAAATGTTAAGTGACTGTGTATGTTATGTGGCTAAAAAAACATGGTCGTGACACTGAGGTGGCAGTGTTTTTATTTAGGAAAAATTAAATATATTACTTTTTTTAATTAGGGCGAATAAAATAATCAATTTCGTGTTTTGAAGACATTAAGTTAGGTTTTTGAGAAGGGAATTGGGGCTTCTGCAAATTGTTGAAGGTTGATAGTGTGGAAGCACCATTACAGCCGTCGTAACCTTGTGTTCATTTCTCTAAAATTGCAAAGTGATAAAACTTCAAGTGGGGTGGCGGCTGCATCACTAAATCAATCAACGTGCTCTCCAACTAAATGAAATTAGTTCTAAAGATTACATCTTGAACCAGGACAAGGAATTTGATTCACAGATGTTGTAGAAAGAAGCCTCCACCACTGCAAGAACAACAGAACCAGGTGTGCTACTCCTTTTCGTCACGAACCATACCTGAACCAGCCAATACACCAGAACGAAGAACAGAGCCTCTATTCCACAATGAGAAAGGTAAAGACCTAACGAAGAAGAAAACCCATAGCGGCGAGCAAACAGAATGCGAAACCAGAACCGTCGTCCTTCGCCGGCGGCGAACGTGACACCCAAAAGCACCGTCGCGAGCTTAACCTCCACCATACGTTGAACGCGAAGGGAGAAGAACTTGTCACGCCAACCACTGTTGCAAACTCTGAAGGATCTCGCCATCACCGTCGCCGCTGCCGGTCACTGTTGCTGCAGTAGGCCGCCGCTGTTGCACGAACACGAAATCCCTTAGATCGTGCCTCTACCGCTGCGCCACACCAAAAGATCACTGCCGCTATGCCACCACTTGTGAAAGAAAGAAACCTGCCATGGTTGAAATTAGTTTTTTCTACACTTTTCGAGCAATAGAGTTTCTGGGCTTGAATCCCTGAAACATGTGAGACGGAACCGTAGGTGAGGGTGCCTTTGCTGCTTGACTTCAGATCTCCATGAAAGAGGATTAGGATCGTTCGAGATTAATATTTAGGGCAAATCCCTTTCTCGTTTATTTTTCATATTAAAAAAATATTTTCATATATATTACTTTGCTAAAAAAATTTCCATATTAAAAAATATTTTCATATATGTCACTATTAAAAAGAAAATCCATATTTAACGTCGTTTCTAATTATTTAAAAGAAAGGACCTATTACACTCAAAATAAAAAATATAGGGACAAAACAGCTTCATTTTTGAAACCGAGAACAAAATGAAAATTGAGACCCAACCTATAGACTAAAAAAGTATTTAAACCTTTAAAAAACAAAAGTAGTCAGGAAGTATTTATTTGACTAATTTATAAGTTAATTTGACCTTTACAGGTGCCTTTCAGAAGAATATGAAAGTGTTTTATTTTAGTTTTAATTTATAATTTCTACTCTCTCTTTTTTCATTACTATATACTTATATTCTAATACATGCTTTTATTATCTTTAGTTTCTTTTTATATACTACTATATTATTTTTAATTTTTTAAAATCTCTTATACAATTCAAATAAAAAAAAAACTTAACTTTTAAAATTGAAATTAAAAACATCTTGTTGTATAATTTTATGCTAAAATTACATAAAAAAAGTTATAAAATAAATTGAATAATAACTTAGATTAAAAAATTAAATAAAAATAAACATCTAAAAAAAATGAAACTTAATTAATATTTATTGAATAAATTCATTTAAATAAACAACATATCTAACTAAAAAGTAGACACAGACATTTAAATACAATAACATATATCTAACTATAACATTCTAGGAGTTTTATAATTTCACTTTTAAAATATTACTTAAATGATTTTATATCAAAACAGTAAATATTTACGTTTTTTTGGGAATAATAACTACACCTTTTATTCAGTTAATGCATTAAAGGTACCATTAATAATTTTAATTGTTATATATTTACTAATTTCATATGCATTTAATATTTTTCTAAATAGTATACTATTAAATAATATTCATTTTATCGATTTTAAAAGTTCTTGTTAAGTATCACATTAAATATTATATCATAACGTATCATTTAAAATGATTCTTAACTTATTATTCAATATAGTTATTACTATTATATAATAATAATAAATTAAATAAGTTTTGAGTTTCTTATAAATTTAAATATTTTTAATTAATATTTTAATTATTTTTAAAATTTTATATTTTTCAATTAAATTCTTACGGTTTAAGTTTTTTCATTAATTAAATAATGTAATTGTTATCTCACTTCATCTTCTAATGGTAAGAGACGACAATACTCTTTTGATTAAGTTTGATAACAGTCTTTTCATCACGGTTGGTAAAGACGTAGAATAATCAAAAAATGATAATTTGGTCTAACATAATTTTAATTAAAATAATAAAATAACTTATCATATTTTACATTAAGTGTATCATGCTTTATATTAATTATAACATCATCATAATTTTTAACATGTTCAAAAAAATAAGTGAAATGACAGTTCAAAATAACAAACTCATCATCTAGTTAACTTAGAAATTAGACAACAAAAATTTAATTAAAAAAGTATAAAGATTTTGAATACTCAATATATTAAAAGTTTTATTAAAAAATAAACTAAATATACCAAAATTTACAAAGAAATTGAAAGTTAATTAAATTTTAAAAAATAATATTTAATTTTCAAACAGTAAAACGCATGAGAAAAAGAAAAGCTTGTTCGAAACGTAACTCAAAATCTTTACTTCTATAAAAACTAAAAGCACAGTGTTTTTAATAATTTGGGTGACATATATATATATATATATATATATATAATATAAATTATTAAATGTGTTAAATTCATTATATTTTATTAATCAACTTCATAAAATAATTTAATTAATTAATTATAACTATAAATAATATGTTAATTATTTAATGAAGAACCAATTAAAGTATTAAAAATTAGAAAAATATAATTGATAGAAATTATATAAATGAATATGTGAACACGTTCATGTTTCTATTTCATCATAAAATAAAAATACATAAAGTGCTCAAGAGAAATAAGGTAAGATACCAATGTGCTAATTTCTAATTTTTTAGACTTTTCTATTCTGTTTTAAGAAAATTAATTACCAACTTATTGAATACGTCGATAAAAGAAAAAAGTTGTTTGTAAATATGTATTATTGACGACTATGAATTTTTCTGTAGAAACTTGCCGGGAGTTTTTATCGAAGAAAAATGTACATTAATAAAATTATTGATGGAGTGAGTCTTTGATAATTATCGACGAATTATGTTATTCGATAAAATTCATCGATAATTATCGATAAATTGTGATCTTTCGTAATTATATTTTGATAGTTGATAATTTAGTGTCATGAGTATCATTATTGATAAAAAAAATCTGTCAATAAACATTTTATACACGACTTATCCACCAACTTGTCAATCAATATCATCGTATATCAATATACTTAATATTTGTTTAATAAAATACAGGTTTCCATGCTATTTGTAAACAATGTACTCAATATTTGTTTCAGGTTGTACTGTTGTATTTGGTTGTTGTTGGTTGTTGTTTCTAATAAATTGTTACAAGTTTGCGAAATTCTTTACTTTAATACTTTTGATGTGTTTTTATTTCATGTATCATTATATTTAAATTTATGTTTAAAAAACGAAAAAAAAACGAACAGATACTTAATTATTAAACACATTAAATAGAAATATTAATTGTATATTAATTATTAGACTTAATTCAGAGATGATTGACAAAGTCTAATGAGTTAGAAAGAATATCCACATGTTGGGAATTGGATGAGTCGTTAAATATGGGTTCTGCTATTGCTGTTGGCCTCATTTTTTCTCTCAGAGCCACTCTTTTAACTAAGCATTAACAACTGCAACGTTTTCACTCTTTGAATTCTGCAATTGAAATGGTTTCACAAGCAGAGACAGAGCATCCCAACAAAGCATTTGGATGGGCAGCCAGGGACACTTCTGGCATTCTTTCCCCTTTCAATTTCTCCAGAAGGTATGCACCTTTTTTAATCTTCTCAAATTACTTTTATTTCATTCATTTTTCTTTTATTTTCAACCACAATTGATCCATGGTATAAATAAAAAATTGTTGATTTTTTTTATAATTTTTAATTGGACTATTGTTGTTTTTTTTTCCTTTGAGTTTTTTTTTTTTACGGTTCTAATTGGAATCAGGATTTTATGAGATGAATAATGATACTTAGACAATATTTTTTTGATAATATTTGAACATTATTTACGTGTCATTATGTGATTGGTCCAAACTTACTTCACAATCAATAATAATAATCATAAACACCACCATTGACAATCACAAAATAACATGTAGATGATATTCAAATGTTGTCAAAAAAATGTTGTCTAAATATAATTATCCTTATTAGATTGGACCTTGTGAATGAAATTTTCTACTCTGTTCATGAATATAACAAATATAACTTGGTATTAGGGATATGATTTTGTTAAGTTTGGACTTTTTCGAAGTCTAACCCAATATATAAGTTAAATTTGATAATAGAAAAAATATTTAATAATTTTTTATTTCTTGAGTGGGAAAATAAATAAGTATCTTGAGTGATAATTTAATTTTAAATTGAGTTTTGAAGAATTGTTGAGATGTATAATTTTGGCAGGGCAACAGGAGAGAAAGACGTTGCAATTAAAGTAATGTACTGTGGAATATGTCACTCAGACTTACATATGTTAAAGAATGAGTGGAGCTGTTCTATCTACCCTATTGTTCCTGGGTACGTATATGTGCTTTTCTTTTCCTTTTGCTGACTTTTATTATTCCTAATATATTTGTAGGGATTGATTTTAGATAATTTCTGAAAATTATGTGTATTTGGTTAGAGTGATTTGTCATTATTTTTTTTAAAGAGTTTATAAAGTCTGAATCCAGCAGAAAATAATGAATTTTCAGGAATTTTTTGTTAAAATATTAATTTATTAATAATATTTAATCATTTTTAAATAACTCTATTTATATGATCTTTTTTACTTTTTTATGATTATTATTGGAAATCTATAAATAATATTTTTAAATGATCAATATTTTTAAGAAATAATTTATTTTAATTTTTTCAAGTAATTCTTTTAGAAAAAAAGTTATGGTTTAATACACCTTAGACATTACATTAAAAGGATAGCTTATCAATCTTCGATAAGTCAACTAAATCAATTACATATATTAATAATATTAATAAGCTTTTTACTTTAATCAATCTTTTTTCACTCAATCAAACAAGTTGTTTGAATTAATATAAAATGAATAAATTTAATTGAAAAGTTTATAATAAGTATAATTAATGTAACTTAAAAACAATCTTATTTTCATTTTAATAATATTATATTCATTATTTATTTTATTATAATAAATAAAAATGTAAATATTAATAAAAAAATTAAAAATATAATAAATTATATTGAGCATATAAATTAATTTTATACACACTTCCATTCAAATCTTCAATTTAAAAGTTACACGTACGACAAATCTTTCTCAACATTTTTTGAACATTCTTTCTGTTTTTCATATTTTTTCTTTCTTCTTGTATAACAAGTTTGTGTCTTTAGTATGTGAAGGACTGATTTAAAAGTTTACTCTGATTGAAAATGGTAAGATAATTTCCAACGCCTTGCAGATTGTTTTCTTCACCTGAAATTGAGTCCCACAACACTAAACAATTTTTGTTTTTGAAGTATTCTAAGCTGTTCTAAATGTAAGTTAAGGTCAGTTCATGATATAACATGTGAAATTTGATTGGAATTTGTGTAGACACGAGATTGCTGGTGTGGTGACAGAGGTGGGAAGCAAGGTGCAAAAATTCAAAGTTGGAGACAGAGTTGGTGTGGGGTGCATGGTTGGATCCTGTAGCTCCTGTCAGAACTGTAGTGAAGATCATGAGAATTACTGCCCCAAAATGATTCTCACATACAGTGCCAAGTATGTTGATGGCACCATAACATACGGAGGCTACTCTGACTCAATGGTTGCAGATGAACACTTTGTGGTTCGTATTCCAGATAACCTACCTCTTGATATTGCTGCTCCTCTCCTGTGTGCTGGAATCACAGTGTATAGCCCTCTCAAATATTATGAACTTGATAAGCCTGGACTTCATATTGGTGTGGTTGGTCTTGGTGGTCTTGGTCACATGGCTGTCAAGTTTGCCAAAGCTCTTGGACTTAAGGTCACAGTAATTAGTACCTCTCCCAACAAAAAGAAGGAAGCCATTGAACACATGGGAGCTGATTCATTTGTTGTTAGCCGTGAACAAGATGAGATGATGGTAATTATTATTACTGACAAAGTTTTTAGTAACCAAAATCTGTTTTTTTTTTCTTCAAAATACTAGGGTTACGAAAGTTTTCATGACATTTTTAAGAAATTACATGCAAATTGTTTTTGTCGGTAGTTAAAGGTTGTGTCGTTGCAAGTAAAAGCATTCATCAACTTATAATGTTACTCACTAAATGTCTGTAGGCTGTAATGGGAACCTTTGATGGAATCATTGACACAGTTTCTGCTAACCATTCTCTCGTGCCTTTGATTGGCCTGTTGAAGACTCATGGTAAATTAATCATGGTTGGTGCTCCAGAGAAACCTCTTGAGGTTCCAGCATTTGCCTTACTTACGGGTAAGCTTGCATGAAAAATAATGCTACCAATTACACACTGGCGGGTTTTGAATCGTGATCGTGTTTGATATTCTTAGTATTGAGAAAAAAATGCAGAAAAATATCACTGGCCACGATGAATATAGAACTCTTCATATATAAGTTAAAAGTATAGTTATAATAAACACATTTTTGAACCTTGGATGTAATGTGTATTAGAATGAAAATGTACTTAAGAGTGATTTGATGGGTAAATTGAATTTTGAAAGTTGGTATAACTGTACACAATTGGCAGGGAGGAAGCTGGTTGGTGGAAGTGCAATTGGAGGGATGAAAGAGACGCAAGAAATGATCGATTTTGCTGCGAAGCATGATGTGAAACCTGATATCGAAGTTATTGAGATGGATTATGTGAACACTGCGATGGAACGCCTCCTTAAAGCAGATGTGAAGTATCGATTTGTTATTGATATTGGAAAGACGTTGAAGCCAAGTTCCTGAATAAAGAATATGATGAGTGTTTATTTCAGAGACTGAACGTACGGTATACAAAGACTGAATCTTTTATGTTTGAGTACCTGTACTTTGACACGTTGATGTGTGAAATTCATTCATTTGATATCATAAAATGTCAGTAGCTTTTAAAATTATGTAATTTAATTGGTTGAAAAAGTTTTTTTTTATCACTTGAATGTAAAAGTAAAAAAGCGTGTGAAAGTATAATTATTCTTTATGCTTTGTTCTTAGCTTCATTTGTGTTTGTAGTAGTGAGTTTTAGTTTGAGAATTCATCTATATGTGTGTTTGCATTGCATTACATTTTAAAGGGAATTTTTTTTGCTTGAACGTGGAATTGCTTTTATTTTAATTTGCAAAACACTTTTTAGATACTGTTGAGCCAGCATGCATGAATTATAAAAAGAAAAATGTTATTTTTGCGAATAAATTTTTCACATTTATTCGATACTATTTTATTTGTTTTTTATTGTTTTTTTTTAAAATACAAAAAATTATTTCTTTATTACTACTTTATCTTTATAGGTCCATTTTAGATTGAAGAAACATTTTAGATTGAAGAAAATGTACATCATTTCAATCACATTACTGAGTAATAATCTTAAATCTAATCCACGTTCTATGTATTTTTTCTTAAATAACTGGTTGGTGATCTGGTAAAAACTATAGTGTAGTTGTCTGTTAATTTTAATATTACTTTCGTAATGCATGAATGGAAAATATTTTAAAAATATTCTACGTACATCTTTTGAATTATTAATTTGAAACTGTAGAAAAGAAAACCCTGTTTAATTTATTTTTATTTTTAATAGCCAATAGCTTCATGTTCAATCCCATTGAACATGAAAATTGTACATAAATTCATTTTTATTTTTATAATGTTCTTTCTTTTCAAATGTATTTTTACTATGGAAAATTTACATGGATACCTCCTCTTTGTCCTATCCAGTTTTCAACACCTATTAAAATAAAATAAAATTGGCACTTTTTTAATTGATTCATCATAAATTTTTTTTATATTTTTAAAATAAAAGGGATTTTATTGATATTGGAAAGGTGTTCAGTAATAAAATTAAGTGTTTGTTTATCATCACTTTCACTATTGAGAGGACCCTTTTTTTGATGGAAGCTAATATTCAGATGATTCTAAAAATCAATTGGAAATAATCAAAATGAAAAAAAAAAAGTAAAATTGGTGGCAGAAAAAACAGCCAAATATATAAAAGATGTTTTTTTTATTAAATTTTAAAATGTTTAATACTACTTTTTTTGTTACGTTTTTTGGTTTGTCGATGCTAAGGTTTCAAACTTCCATTTTCTCTTTCCACTCTACACGATACCACCCATACTAGGGTTTCAAACATTCATTTCTTCTTTCTTTCCTCTCACCTTCCATATCTCATTTGCCTTTAACTCATGTCTTTTATTTTCGTTTTCTTTTTACAATTTGGGTTTCCAGCTCAAATTTAGTAGAATTTCATTTGGGGTATTTTGTTTTGAAAATAGAGAGAATGAATGTGTGCTCTGTTTTTTATTTTTGGTTTTGTTTAGGTGAAATGTTTGGTTTTGTTTTTTATTATGTGAAAAATAGAAGGAAACATGGTAACTGCATTTTTGTTTATGATTCTATGTTGTTTATGAAGTAACAATTTAGGGATTTACAATTTAGGAAACTACATCTTGATTTCTTATTTATACGTGCAAGAGTTTCATTGTGGCACGTTGTTGGCATTGTGCGGTGTAGGTGCATGGTGGTTGACAGTGATGGTTAGGGTTTTGTGTTGGAAAGTTATAGATGATGACATAGCAACGTGAATATTTTGCTAAATGAGTCAAATATGTCAAAAATGAACATCTCATTCACTAACTTTTCACATAGACATTGTGTTGTTAATCATTTAGATGCTATAAAAAAAATATCAAATTAACCAAAAATTATGAAAGTTGAGACTATATTAAACATTAGAAAAGATCTAAATCCCACGTTAAACAAAATAGATAAAAATATGAACAAAAAACTAACATTAAACAATATAGTACTGCCAATGTATAAAGGAATTAAGTCAAACATAGCATCTGACACCTAAGCATTAACACATATTAGTACTTTGTTATGTAATTGAAATGTCTACCGTCCTTATTTCATGTTTTCAAATTACTTTTATTAATTAATTTTTCTTTTGTTTTCAAGGATAATTCATCAATGGGATAAAGTATGAATTATTGACTTAAATATGTTTTTCTCTGTCTCTAACATCTAGATCTCAACATATTTTCTTGAATTTTTTATTTTTATAATTTTTCATTTGTTTATTGTTATTTTTTTCTTCCCTTGACTTTTTTTTTACTGTTTTTACATTTTACTGATGTTGAGTTAGTTTTCTTTAAATTTTTAATTAGGGCTAAAATACAAATGATCTACATAGTGGAAAAAATATTTTCCCAAAAGTAAAATAAAATGATTAGAGGTAGGATTTGAATATAATGACAGAGGAAACAACAACATAACAATAAAAAAATAATATTAAAGTGTGCATTCTAAATAAATTTCCAAACTTGTAACTACTCATTGAGAGCAACAATAATAGAAAGTGCTAATAACAATCATAAAAAAGATATCAATAGTTTTAATAGGAAAAACCCTTTCAATATATAATACAATTTAAATTTGATAATAGAAAAAATATTTAATAATTTTTTATTTCTTGAGTGCGAAATTAAATAAGCATCTTGAGTGATAATTTAATTTTAAAATTGAGTTTTGAAGAAATGTTGAGATGTATAATTTTGGCAGGACAACAGGAGAGAAAGACGTTGCAATTAAAGTAATGTACTGTGGAATATGTCACTCAGACTTACCTATGTTAAAGAATGAGTGGAGCTGTTCTATCTACCCTATTGTTCCTGGGTACGTATATGTGCTTTTCTTTTCCTTTTACTGACTTTTATTATTCCTATATATCTGTAGGGATTGATTTTAGATAATTCTGAAAATTATGTGTATTTGGTTAGAGTGATTTGTCTATTTGTAAGATATTTTTTAAAGAGTGTGTAAAGTCTGAATCCATAAGAAAATAATGAATTTTTAGGAATTGTTTGTTAAAATATTAATTTATTACTGATATTAAACCTTTTTTTTTAAAATAACTCTATTTATCTGACCTTTTTTACTTCTTTTATGATTATTATTGGAAATCTATAAATAATACTTTTAAGAAATAATTTATTTTCATTTTTGAATTGAAATAAAATTAATAGATTTAATTGAAAAGTTTATAATAAGTATGACTAATGTAACTTAATTAAAAATCTTATTTTCTTTTTAATAATATTATATTAATTATTTATATTATTATAATAAATAGAAATGTAAATATTATTAATAAATTAAAAATATAATCAATTATAGTGAATATATAAGTAATCATATATTTACTAACACTCAACTAATTCTCCATGGTCACATTTCCTTTTTAATTTTGCTTTTAAGTATTTGTTTTAAGTGATTTTATTTTAAATTTAATTAAACTAAAAATATTTATAATAAAAAATTAATTATTAAAATAAATAAAAATTATTTACAATCAAATTACATAAGTTATTTATATTTATGTTTATAATTATAATAAATGATGTTATTATTTTTTTCATAAAAAAAATAGCACATGTGCTCAACACATAAGTTTTCATTAGAATAAATATATCTATATCTATATATAGGAATGTTTTTTGTCAACGTACACTTTAAGAAATTATATAAATTAATAAATCTTTTATATATATATATTACAAAATTTACCATATTATTCATGTTTTTTTTTTAATAAGTGTCCTAAATATTAGTTTTTAATCATTTAACATTTTTAATTTGTCTTTTAGTCATATTTATTTGTTGTCACAAGTTTTTCGAGAGTTAATTTACTCTTTTGTCCATTTATTTTTGTTTTTAAAATGATATATGTTAAAATTACTTTCAAATAAATTATTTGTTTTTAAAGGGTGTCATTATTTCTTGAAATTTAAAATATTTATATTAATTTCTAAATTGTCAATTATGTTTACATTTTAATTTAAGTGATAATATATTTAATAAATCATACCATCATTAGATAAGTATAAATGAAAAATATTTGACAGTAATTTCACTCATTAATTAGATAAGTTTAAGAATAGAAATTCACGAATTTGTGTATAAACTTCTAATATAATGTAAGGAAAAAAGATAATAGTAATATCTAATAGTAGAAAATTTGCCTTATTATCCATGTTTATTTTGCTAACAAGTGTCTCAAATGTTGGTTTTTAGTCATTTGATAATCAAGTCTCGATTGGCTTTATCACCTGGTTGTTTCTCAATTCAATTCAAAACAGAAGTGAGTTGAGTTTTCATTCCTTTCATATGATTATTCTCGGCCCATTGATGACAATAAAAGGCCAATGAAATAGGGGATTTTATTTAGGTTTAAATGCCTTTTTGGTCCCTAAGTTAAGTGCTAATATTTAGTTTAGTCCTCACTTTTAAAAGTGTATACTTTTGGTCCCTATGATATGAAAAATGTATCAAATCAGTCCTATTCGTTAACGATGTTAAAAAAAGATAATGTTGAAGTCATTGTGCATGTGAGGTGTTTAAGAAACGTTGACGTGTCATTTAGTTGGCCTAAAATGAGTTGATGTGGTAGTCAGAGAATGTAGTACGTGTAATTGGTAAAATAAAATGATTAAGGTTTTTTAAATGGGGTTACATTGGGAAAAATCAGGGCATACTTAAATTAGGAATTTTTTGTTTCGAGGGTTCAAATGCTTGGTTTTGTTCGTTTTGTGAGACAGAGGTGAATTGCTTGGTTTCTTCGAAGGAGAGTCATGACCGAAAACGCTTGGTGAAGGAGCAGGGTTTGTCAGTGATTGTGGTGGGGGAGCATATACGGTTTGTCAGCGTTGTCTTCCTTCGAAGCAAAAATGTGAAATATGTGTTTTTGTTATGAGTTATTTTATGTTGTTGGGGTCCCCCATGGAAGTATGTTGTCTTGTTGTCCCCTTAGTGTGTTGTGTTGTGGTCCCCTAGTGTGTTTTGTTGCCTTTGTTGTGGTCTCGTTCTTTATTTTGTTTGATGACGTTGTGCGCATTGTTTGTATGTCTTTGGTCCCCCAATTGAATATGAAATTGGTTATTCCGTGTTTAGTTGTTTATTCTGTGGTTCATGCATATTTATTTAAGCATCACTACACTTGTAATAGTTGTACGTGAAACACTTATTGCTTGTGATTAAGTTGCTATAACTACACGTGTAATAGTGGGTGGTAATGTGGCATGTTTACAATGTAGTCTAACAGTTACTTTTATATAGGCATTTTATAGTTGAACATTAAACAAAATGTCCAACTGTGATATTGAGGTGGTGTTTCGCCATGGGGGCAAGTTTCTGAATGCTAGGTCATTTAGATATCATGGAGGTGAAACTAGTACCTTGATCATTGACCCAGACAGATAAAGTTATTTTGAAATAATGGCCATACTAAAGGAGATGAGTTATAGAAATGTTAAGGAGTTGTGGTATTCCCTGGGTGGTTCTGTATTAGAAGATAGGTTAGAATTGTTAAGTGATGACAAAGGTGCATGTCATGTGGTGAACATTGCTATATTGAATGGTGAAGCTCATTTGTTTGTGGCTCACATGGTATCCGAACCTGATTATATTCATATGTTGGAATATGATGGTCAACCCGAGATAGGTGAAGTTGAGGTAGGTGAAGTTGAGGTATGTGATATTTAGGTTGGTGAAGTTGAGGTTTGATGTTGAGGTTGGTGAAGAGGGTGAAGAAGAACTTCCTGAAGGTGTAGGAGATGTTCCTGAAGTTTGTGAACATGGTGAAGTTGAGGTTGGTCAAGCTGAGGTTGATGAAGTTGGTGAGGAAGAACTTCCTGAGGGTGTAGGAGATGTTCTTGAAGTTTGTGAACATGGTGAAGTTGAGGTTGGTCAAGTTAAGGTTGGTTAAGCTGAGGTTGATGAAGTTTGCGAGGAAGAACTTCCTGAGGGTGTAGGAGATGTTCCTGAAGTTTGTGAACATGGTGAAGTTGAGGTTGGTCAAGCTGAGGTTGATGAAGTTGGTGAGGAAGAACTTCCTGAGGGTGTAGGAGATGTTCCTGAAGTTTGTGAACATGGTGAAGTCGAGGTTGATCAAAATGGTGTAGTTGAGGAGGTTGAGGAAGTTGTTGAACTTGATGAGGTTTCTGAAGTTCCTTATAAAGATGGTCAGGATGATGTTGGTGGTGGAGTAGGGGATGGTGAGGATGAGTTTGATGTTAGTAGTTGGAATAGGTATGATGAAGATGATTTGGTGGATGTTAGTGTGCATGGAGATGAACAACCCCAAGAAGAGCACTGGGAAGGTAGTTTGTTTGTTGAAGTGGGAACAACAAGTGGATTTACTACTCGAAAGAAGCATGTATAGGCTAGGGGATTATCCGATAGTGAGTGGGAATCTGATAGTTTTGACAGTATTTATTTAAGTGATGACTCAGATGTTGAAACAACCCGATATGGAGATTTTGGGACCTTCAAAGATCCCACAAGTATGAAAGAATACAAATGGCAACTGGGGACATATTTTCCTAAAAAAAAAGATTTCACTGATGCAATTAGAAGTTGTGAAGTACATAATGGTAGACAGTTGAATATTCACTACAAGAAAAATCGCTATTATATACGGCCAAAATCCGTATATAACCTCCAAAATCCGTATATAAAGTGGTGTTATATATAGATTATATACGACCAAAAATCCGTATATAATAAGGGTGTAGATAAGGTTATATACGGATAATCCGTATATAAAGTACATATGGATAATCCGTATATAAATTACATACGGATAATTCGTATGTAATATCCGTATATAAATTATGTACGGATAATCCGTATGTAATATCCGTATATAAATTATGTACGGATAATCCGTATGTAATATCCATATATAATTATATACGGAAAAATCCGTACATAATATCCGTATATAATTATATACGGAAAATCTGTATGTAAAATCCATATATAATTACATACGGAAAAAATCCGTATGTAACTTTATAACTTTATAAAAAAAAATTAGGGTTAAATATGTTTTTAGTCCCTATACTTTTTGGCGATTTTGGTTTTAGTCCATTTTCAAACTAAGGTACAATTTAGTCCTTCAACTTTAGAAAACTCTAGTTTTAGTCATTTTTACCAATTTTTTTAACTTTATTTGTTGTTTCAAGCACGTTTCATTATATTATTTGGATTGTTTACACTGTTTGACACATTTTTGCTTTAATGTTAACTGAGAAACGCGTTTGAAACAGCAAATAAAGTTAAAAAAATTTGGTAAAAAGGACTAAAATCAGAGTTTTCTAAAGTTGAAGAACTAAATTGTACCTTAGTTTGAAAATGGACTAAAACCAAAATCTTCCAAAAATATAAGGACTAAAAACATATTTAACCCAAAAAATTAAATAATTCCATATCAGCATCCAATAACTAGAAGTTTTATATATTTGATAAAACTTATCCAGAATTGCCAAATTAATACATATATGCATCCTAATGTTCCTAACATAATATATATTGTTATCTTATAACTTACTTGAATGTTACTATCTAATTATCTCAAAGAAGGGAAGTAGATATCTACATTATTATTCAGGTGGTCAAAACCGATAATTCTTATGTGAAATATCATGGCAGGTATAAATGTTTAGCACAAATAAAATGGTGGCACTATCATGTATATATCTTATCATGTATCAAAAGACTAGCAAACTCACACTAACAAAGAAATTATCCTGTATACATCAAATTATTTTCTTTTTCCTTTCACATGACATGAAAATAACAAAGAAATTGTGAATTTAAAAATAATGACTTAAAAAAAATACTTTCATTTAGAAGACAATAAGCTATACCGAGGGTCTCCTTTCATCATTTTCCCCTGCAGAATTTGCGCAGATTCCCCTGCTCTTCATCCCCAGTGGATTTTGCTGAGTTCCCCTAGAGAATAATTTAAGACCCTATTGTTGATGTTGAATAATATATAAAATACTATAAGTTAGTGTCTATATCAATTGTTAAATAATATACAAATTTGTTGTGTATCAGAATAAGTTGAGAGAGATAATAGTTTGCATTTTAGTGAAATATGGGTCTGACAAATATTGTTGTTAAAAAACTGTATTGTGTTTAAAAAATTGAATTGTTAAAAAAAAATTTAATTTAATTTTAAAATTCAATTATATTAAAGTAAATTTTATTAAACTAAAATATAACTTATTACATTGAAAATATATTTAAAATAAAATGTTTTAATAACAACAAATAATTAAGATATTTTAACTAATTTTAAATAATTCAATTTGATTTAGATTGTAGTGTAGTTCAATTTATATATAAATATTATAAAATTAAATTAATCATCATAACCACTGTTAAAATTTAATGAAATTTTGTAGTAACTCATTTGATTTACAACACCCGTATCAAATTGAAAGAAATTATAAGGGGAGGTCATGAAAGAGGTGAAACTGTTGTCACAATGAGAAAACAATCCCACCCTGATCATGAAAGGAAAATAATTTTAATTTACTGCAGATATATAATAAGATTGGTAATAATTTTATGACCTTACCTTAGAATTAACTCTATCATGTGCTGAGTTGTCCCGCATTTTATCTGATTTTTTTAGATTATCGTTAACAAGACCACATTAGTCTAACTCTGAAGCTGCTGCAGTCCCTCATACTCAAAATTGTGGCATGTAAAGCATATCCTAGCTGAATTTAATCCTTTATGTACAAATATCTCCCAGTACAGAAGAGCCTAGCAAAGAAACAAATATGCAATACTATTAGTGACTAAAAGACAATCAATTAAAATGAAAATATCTAATAGAATGAATGCTTGAAATGTTGCCAACCCAGATTTTATTTTTGTATAATTGGTGATCAAAGTATGATTCTATAGGCACACTTAAAGCCTGAATGAATAATCAAATTATTTCAAGTAGTGCAGGATACAACCTACCATGACAGTATCGACACGTTCAATTATTTTCTTAATGAAATTGCATACCCGTGAGATGCAGACATGATCATATTGCATACAATCATATTTGAAAAGCACAATTTCAACAAGGTGTCCTTTCTTTTGCAGTGCTTTACCTAGACCACTGACAACATCCCACCAACTTGTTCATGAAATAAATTAATTTAAACATCACTAGATGCTTGACAGACTTAAGAACAGGGCCACTTGTATGCTTAATTCACCTGAACTGTCGCACAGATGATGACATTATTTCTAGTTGATTTCATACTAGATAATCTATACAAGTACAAACTTGTAAAAGCAATATTATGTTAAGTAGGATAGTATCTATCATACATGCTGAATTGCTTTGAGAATAGTAAGATGGAGTATAGTTTGCTCAACTGTCAGCCAGTTGACATGTACTCAGAAGCTTATAATTCTGTTAAAAGTCTAAGTGAGATATCTCACTAACTTTTCTTCTATTTTTTCTTAGATTCTCAATTTAGCGATGGTTCTTGATTTCTATCAAGACCAAATACACTTCCATCTAATCAGGAAACGGAACTCAACAAGTTCATAAACAATGGTAAATGAAGACCATTGTCAAAGAACAAGGATCTAGCAATTGCAACAACTTTCAATCCAAATAAGTATGAAAAATACAAGATTACAACAAATTCTTAAACAAACACTAAATTTTGAAAAAAGATTTCAACAATTGACAAAAGAGGAAACAAAATAAAAAGATAAAGAGACAACATTTTAAGGTCTGAGAATTTATTTCAATATAGAACTCAGACCCAGTACTCCCTTTCTTTAAAGAAAATCAAGATGCTTCTGACATGCCTCTTTAAGATTCCAGTAGGTGTAATAATTAAAATCTAGGGAGAACATAAAATCAACTCACAAGAATAAAACACAGGGATTAGGGTACATGAGTGCACCTTAGGTACTGGTGCCATCTCTGCTGCAATATGAATCGCATGTAATATGGACTATAGATAAAAAATAAAAGATGCATCAACCAGTAAAAGATATTCAAATTATAATTTACAATTAAAAGTGAATACCTTGTTGCAGAAGATAAAAAACCAAGAAATGTAGAAATAACCTCATGTTCACTCTATTCTTTGTAGGCCATATATGTTTCTCGTGATTGATATTCAAATACATTAAGGCTCACTTCTTAGCAAACCTATTCAAATTCCCTCAATCAAGCTTCAATTCTTTCATTTGGATAACAAGTTCTTGGAGTTTCTTAGTTATTGAATGAAACCTCTGAATCTTCTTTCTCATCTTGATTTTGACAAAGACCTTCCTCAATGGAAGGCTTGATCTGTTGCCTCTTATTCTGCAAACTGCTTAATAAATACAATAGAACTTCATATTGAGTTTCAAACCGAGAAGAATTTGAGTAAGGATAGAAAAAGATTACGAATCATTGGTACCTGAAAGTGGTTCGGTGTCGCATTTTCCAAGAACCTGGAAATAAAACTTGCACTATCCTACCATTTCCCTTAGAATGGTTAACATAGTTGAAGCCACTCAGGTTCCACCATACAAAACACGTTTTCAACTTCGACGCCATTTCTCATTCAATCCCTCATTCAAACACGTTAGGGTTTTCCGATTTTTCAATTTTAGGGTAGGGTTTCAGGGGAAAGCCAACGCGGGAGAGGTGTACAGTGGAGGTTAGACAACCAAACTTCTTCTTCTGACCAAATCTACAACAAAGAACACTGGGAGATGGCTAAATCTACAACAACGAACACTGAGAGATGGCTAGACAACCAAACTTCTTCTTCTTAGTGAATCACCGCAACATTAAACGAGTACACATCAAACAAAGAAAGTTATACATTAGTGAATCACCACAGACTCATCGAAACCGAAAGAAGGTGGCATTAACCTCAGAGTACGAGAATAGGAGTCTTAGGGCTCCACTGTGAGAAATCGAGGGTTCGTTGACGGAGAAAACGGGTACCACACAAGGACAGGGGGCCACGATTGGAGGTAAGGGACTCCTAGGGTTCGAGACACGAAGATGATGGTTTGAGGAATGAAGATGATGGTTCCAGACAGGGAGAGGAAAGGCTCGAAGAAAATGGCTCGACGAAAAGAAAGGCTTGATGACGGGAAGGCTAGAGAAGAAAGGTTGGAGAAAAATGGCTCGATGAGAAGGAAGAACAAAGGTTCGATGAAAGGGAAGAGGAAGGGCTCTAGGAGAAATTTACCGTGATTCTGACTCTTAGGTTTTGTCTTAAGTTTAGTTTTTTAATTATTTATTTTAAAATCTGTATGTAATATTCGTATGTAAGTTGAAATCTACTTACATACAAATTTTACATACATATTTATCCATAGGAAAGCTCCCGCCAAAAGGTGATACTATTATATACGGATTTTACATACTGAAAATCCGTATGAAAATATTTTTACCATTATATACGGAAAAATCTGTATATAATTCATCCGTATATAAAATCCGTATATAATAAAGTTTTTATCTACTGATAAAAATCTGTATGTAATAATCCGTATGTAAATGGTATTTTTCTTGTAGTGATTTGTAAGAATGATAAGAGAAGAATATGCGTGAAATGTTATGGCTCACAAGGGAAATGTCCATGGTACGCTTATTGTGGATATATGAGTACCCAACGTACATGGCAGTTAAGGAAGATTGTGGACAGGCATACCTGTAGTAGAGAATTCAAAATTGGTCTAGTTATCTCTAAACGGTTATGTGGGAGGTTGGAGAAGAGAATGAAAGCAAATCCTGATATGAAAATGAAAAACCTACACAACAAATTTTGTAAACAATATAACATTGTTGTGTCTAGGTCTACAACAAGTAGGGCAAAAAACATTGCATCCGCCAACATTGATGGTAGCTTCAAACAATAGTATGAAAGATTGTATGATCATGCACACGAGTTACTGCAGGCAAACCCTGGCTCAACAGTTAAACTTAATGTAGAACCAAATGAGGATAAAACCATATTCAAGAGAATTTATGTGTGTTTAAAAGCATGTAAGGACAACTTTGTATCATGTAAACCAATTATACATTTGGATAGCTGTTTCTTAAAAGGAAAATATGGAGGTGAGCTTTTAACTGCTGTTGGAAGAGATGCTAATGACCAGATGTGTCCGTTAGCATATGCTATTATTGAAATAGAGAATAAAGAATCATGAACTTTTTTTTTGGAATTGTTAATTGAGGATCTTAGAGGTGGGGGATTTTGTTCAAGGTGTACATTTGTGAGTAAGTAAGTAATAGGAATCCCTTTTATTCATTACTTTGTTCACCATAAAAAGTAAGGAAATTTAATGCTCATAGTTTGTTTGAATAGGGACTTCTGCTAGCTTTACAACAACTATTGTCTAGTGTGGACCAACGTTTCTGTGTGAGGCACATTTATTCAAATTTTAGGAAGAAATTTGCTGGCATAAACCTGAGACAATTACTATGGAAGGCTGCAACATCAACAACCCCTGAAGCATGGGAGTTAGTAATGAGACAAATCAAGGAAGTTAATGAAGACGCATTTAAATACTTGATAACTATTCCACCAAGGCAAGTATTCAAAAGTTTAGATGATCTTTCACATTTTTTACATGTTTATTTATTTTCCAAATCTTTAACTTTATATTTTTGCAGATTTTGGTCTAGATCCAGGTTTACAGAAAGACTTGCTTGTGACACACTTGTTAATAACATATCTGAAGGTTTTAACAATGTGATCTTAGATGCAAGGGGGAAACCAATCATAACAATGTTGGAAGAGATTCGTATGTACCTGATGAACAGGTGGGCATCCAATAGAGAGAATATAAGTAGATTTAAAGGTATCATTTGCCCCAAAATTCAAAATAGACTACAGAAGGAGTTAGAGAAGCAAAATATTGGATACCTAAGTATGAAAACGTGTAATTTGTTGTTAACATTCATTGTTTATCTGTTTATATTTAAGATTTGTTGTTGACATTTATTGTTTATCATTTGGCAGTTGGTCAGGGATGCAAATATTTCAGATCGACCATCCATCCAACATTGCTGAGAAGTTGATAAGTGCAAAAAAGTAGTAAATTTTCATATGGAATTTTTGCACTTATGTTTTGGATTGGATACATTTGTATCAATTTTCCCCAATCTAAGAAAGATGAAATGTAATCACATGTTTCTAAGTTGTTGATTAAAAGGAAATCATTTGATACCTATTTTGTATAAATTTCAGGTAAATTAAGAGAGAAGAGTAAATCCTGCAACATTTCGCCAAAGCCAGAATGATCTCGCTTAAGCTAGATTCATCCAGGAAGCCATTGATAAAAAATCATTTTTGCTTAAGCGAGAATAATTTAGCTTAAGCGAGAATGACTACCTTCTCCAAGAAGTTTCTTCTCGCTTAAGCGAGAATAATTTAGCTTAAGCGAGAATTCAGGCAGTATATATACTCATGAGTTAGTAAGAAAAAGGGACAGACGGAGAGCGTGGAAGCAAATTACAGAGTTAGGGTTTTTCTTCAACTTTAGCTGTAGGATCTTCTTCTTCACCTCTTAGAATGTCAATAACCACCATGAGTGGCTGATCTTTTCTCTTTGAATTGAATGTAATCGATTCGAACTCGGATGTAATCTGGTGATATTTATATATAACATTTATGTTTTATTCAATATTGGTATCTTTGTTCTGCTCTTAGTGCTTGATTCATCTTGATCAATAATTTCATGAGTGTGGGTTTTAGATTTGACTGGAAAGTATCTCTAAAATCTGATCTGAACAAGAATACTTGATATTCTGTGATGCTAGGGATAAATTTCAGTTTATCAATTGCTTATAACACTTGAATATAATGCTAGAAAGTTTGTTGGATATGTGAGGAATCAATATTCAAGGAACTGATCTTATGAATTTTATATGCGAGGAGTCGGTATAAATTACTTTTGTGTGTTACATCAATATTGGTAATTTTAGTGGCTATATGTTTGTATCATCCAGATTGTAGACGAGTGGGATAGATGAATTCAATCTTAACTTCTCATATTAAACTTTCCTTAACTATTGACTGTTAGTATTTACTTTCACGCAACGTAGTATAAATTAACAAAATCCATTATGAATCAGATTGAATACCCTTGTATATATGTTGTTTGAGAAAAATTTATCTATTTAATGGAAACTGTTCCTCGTGGGATCGACACTCTTACTTAAAAATCATTATACTACAGTTGACTATTGATACGCTTGCCAAAATTTCAACAGAAGTTTGTGGTTGATGTTGAGAAAAAAGAATGTAGCTACAGAAAGTGGACAATAACAGGAATCCCTTGCTGTCATGCACTTACAGCCATGAGGTCACTACTACAAAAAATTGCATAAATAACGCTTTTTTTTTATTATAGATAGCGCTTTTTAAGCGCTATCTATGTAAGCGCTAAAAAAGCGCTATCTATTGTAGTCTGACAATAGATAATGCTTGTTTAAATAAGCGCTATCTATTGCTAGACACCAATAGATAACGCTTATTTAAAAAAGCGCTATCTATTGATCTAATTTTTTTTTAAAAAAAATCCATAAAATATTTAAAAAAAAATCAAAATAAAATATTAGTTTTATTATGTACAAACCTATGTTATTTATTGGTTCTATTATATATAAAAAAATATAAAATATTAAGAAAATTATGACAAATACAAAGTTCTCAAAAAGAATGTTCATTAATATAAATAAAAACTATTGATACACTAATATTTCAAAATATAATCGCTAAGTCGTCCAATATGTGTCATGACATGAGATTGTTTTATAATACAACCATAACATATATATTCTATCAGTACCTATAAACATGTACATCATCATAACACAATCTATAAGCATGTACTAATTACATGTAAACAATTTTTCCTAACTTCAATGATTTGAATGTTATGATATTGTTGACATCTGCAACTAGAAAAATACTGCAAGAAAGAAAAATAATATAAAATTAGTTAATTAAATTTTTATTACAAATTAATTATGACAATGAAAATAATTTACCTCGGTTAAAATTATCTTTTTTCTAAAATATATGATAATATATATTTAAGCTCAATAGGTTTGTATAACCTAATAAATAAATAAATAAAATTAAAACATATATAATAAAAGCAATATATAATAATATATATAATAGCTAGTCATCACAACCATCAATCTCACCCTCATTGATTTATTAAGAATTCATGTCAGCATTATATATATGTTAGTCTTGTCATGTTTAATATTATAAAATTACTCTATGATGTTCATTCTAAATCTTCATGCCCCACATAAAAAATGATTAGAACATATAGAACCCACGTTGATGATAATGGATGTGTTAATTAAATCGTTAAATGATGAACAAGTAGAGTGATGGGACATGGTAACTATTAAATAAAACTAGAATAATGTTAATCAGCATATAGACCATCGTATCTGTCTTCTTACCCAAAACCTTCACTAATGCTCTTCGCGCATAACACTCAAACTAAGAATTAACTTTCTCAAATAGTCTAGAAAATGGCGTAACAACATCAAAATTAAACATAACAGCGTTGCATGAGCATAGGACAGCTAGGTAAACTATAAACTATGATGTTTCACACAAACTAACTCAAACAACCACATTTCCAACGTGAAATAGCCATACAACACCAACCAAAATATCTATAAATATTTACACAATAATATGACCAATTTGCATACTTGAACATAGCATATAAAGTATGCTCAACTATGTAAGGTACGTATAAGCATTAAGTTCCTTCATATATAGCATGTATTGCATCACAATTTCTCAAAATGAGACCTAGTATTTTGTTATGTGGTTTGAGTGATTAACATTCTGTCCATTCACATAATTTCAAGCTTCAGAAACAACAGTTACAATAAATTCCTTCACTATATCGGAGTTACATACCAAACCCCCTACGCATGGAAATAACACCTACCTGACTGCTGCCCCCTGCACTCACAGTTTCAATCAAAGAAAACAACGGTCTAACACTATAAATTTCCATTAGAAGCAGTCAATTAATCATAAGAGAGTGAAGGGTGTATGTGGAGTCAATTAACAGTCTCCATACATCCATTAACATCACAACATTCTAGTCTAGAAACACACACATACATACACACATATATATATATATATATATAAATTCACATAATCGATTTTTTTTAAAGTAATTCTCACCTACTAGAAAAATTTCTAGACAAGAACACTTACCGTGTATTAGTTATTTATATAAAACTTTGATTTCAATGTTTATAGGTTTGTTTATTTATTATATATTACTTAACTTTTTCATTTATATGATTTTCGACTTGTATTTGTTCTATATATTTATCTTAATAAAATTCTATAGATTAACTTAGTTAACGATACCACTTTTTTATAATATTTTAAGAGATAGATTAAAAAGATTTAATACTTCTGAAATATGAGTTGTCTATATAAAATATCATGCAGCAGCAACATTATAAGATAAATAATGACCTGTTAAATAATCTCCTAATTGGTCATAGTCACCGCTTGTATGAGTATGAAAAGCTAACTCCAACAAGAGATTCCAGGAATAACATGCTGGGCTCTGCAAAATCACAGATACAACAATGATTTCTTAGCACCAAATTTTACATAAGATTTTTTAAGCTAAAAAAACCAGTATGATATCTAATGAATAATGTGATAAAAACAGAAATAAAAATTTATTACTGGAGTTGTTTAACAAATAATTAATAATTATATTGAGGGGAGCAATAATGGAGCTCTAGCTGTGGTTCACCATAAAAATTTAATAGAAAAGAAAGTGAGCTTGTGGCAGAAAGTGTGTATATTTAGCAGTGGTCATCATCATACCTCTGTTCCATGAAGTTATTAAATTTGAGGCCATGGCCATCATTGTCCACTAAAAATGGACCAATCTCTTGTGTTGCTTCGCATCCCACAGAAGAGCACCCAAGACCTGTAACATAAAATCATGTTGTCTAAAAACATAAGACCAGATACCATAAGCATCAACAAACAGCAAATGAAACCACAAGTGTTGTAAACTCTCTCTCATTAGCTACCACCTAATATTATCCACTCCACCTAAAAAAATTAAAAGAAAATAAAATCCAGAGGTCATTTCTTATTTTCATTGTTGATAAGGACATGGATTTCTCCTTTAACATACGAATGACTCAACTGATCCAAAAATGTCACAGCAACACCCCAACGAAAGATGTGACATATGTGGTTTCATAGTATGACCTTGTGACATGTTTGATCATAGATAATTTACCACAGACTTTGTTTGACAATATTATCTCCAATTCGTGTTGGGTTATTGGGCTCCCTTCCTATGTGGAGAATAGGTCCAAATAGTGTGGTCCATTATGTCTCATTAGGTTAAAATGAGATGGGTCAGATTAGTAGAGGATAAGAGAGTTATTTGAAGAGAGACAAAAGCCAAGTGAGAGAAAAAGAAAGAGAGAAAGCCATTCCCGCAAAACCCTAAACCTGCACTGGTGTTTCCGTCGCTGTGAAGTCGTTCACCGTTGGATCGAGTTAATATTTGGACAGTAGGTTCCAGACATATGGTTCTTCATTCTGACCGTTCGGATCGTCAATCGGAGGTCTAGATTGGGAGAAATCGGTCCCGCACCAGCAGCCCTGTTTTGGAGAATTTTCATCTTCTTTGTTCTCATTTGTAAGCATTTGTGCTTAGTTAATTTGGCTTATTGAAAATACCTTTTGGTATTATTATTTGAGACTCTTTTGTACCATATTATTGATCATAGTGGATTTTTTCATTGGTCTGGACGACTCGTGGTTTTTACCCTTGCATTGAGGGGTTTTCCACGTTAAAAATTGTTGGTGTCTCTTTGTGCTTTGGATTCTATTTTTGTTCTATTTGTTTGGTGCTCCTCGCAGATTCTCGCAAGAAGGGGGATTGAATTTCCGCTGCGTTATAACTCTTTGCCAAGTTGTTATATTTGTTTTGGCCCTTTCCCCATCAGAGTGGTATCAGAGCTCTTTGGTTAAGGGACTGTTTAGTTTGCGTGAATGATGGAGGCACATACAAAATTGATTTCTTTGAATGGAGAAAATTATCACTTATGGAAAGGCAAGATGAAGGACTTGCTATTTGTGAAAAAATTGCATCTTCCTGTTTTTGCTTCCGATAAGCCAGAATCCAAGTCAAATGAAGAATGGGATTTTGAACATCAACAGGTATGTGGATTTATAAGGCAGTTTGTTGATGACAATGTCTATAATTTTGTTGCTAATGAGACACATGCGAGAACCCTATGGGATAAGCTTGAGTCCTTGTATGCCTCTAAGTAAGGGACTAATAAATTATACTTGCTGAAAAATTTTGTGGAGTTAAAGTACAAGGAAGGAACTCCTGTTTCAAATCACTTGAGTGAATTTCAAGGACGCTATGATCAATTAGCAGGAGTGGGTATAAAATTTGATGATGATCTATTGGGCTTATTCCTATTAAACTCTTTACCGGATTCGTGGGAGACATTTCGGGTTTCTATGATAAGTGCTACCCCTAATGGTGATATTTCTTTGCAAATGGCAAAGAGTGGTGCTCTTAATGAGGAGATGAGAAGGAAGACACAGGGTACTTCATCTCATTTAGAAGTTCTTATTACAGAGAATAGGGGGAGAAGCCAGAAGAAAGAAAACAGTGGTAGAGATAAAAGCAGGAGCAAGTCCAAGTCTCGGTACAAGAATGTGGAGTGTCACTATTGTCACAAAACAGGGCATATAAAGAAGAACTGCTTTTTGTGGAAGAAAGAGAACAAAGACAAAAAGGGTAAACAAAGAGAAAGAGATAATGATGATGGTGATCGTGTTACTACTACTACATGTGGTGACCTTGTTTGTCTTCGTGATTATGATACTATTAATCTTGTATCTGATGAGAGCATGTGGATAATTGATAGTGGTGCTACACTGCATGTTACATCCAGGAAGGAGTTCTTCACATCTTATACACCTGGTGATTTTGGAGTATTGAAGATGGGTAATGATGGGGTGTCTAAAGTTATTGGTGTTGGTGATGTTCACTTGCAAACCAACATGGGGATGCAGTTGTTGCTTAGAGGACTTAAACATGCTCCAGATGTTCGCTTTAACTTGATTTCTGTGCAGGTACTTGATGATGCTGGATATGATAACCACTTTGGTTCTGGAAAGTGGAAGCTCACCAAAGGTAACTTGATTATGGCTAAAGGGGAGAAAAACTCTAAGCTTTACTGGACAAAAGCTTTGGTTGCTAAAGATTGTGTAAATGCTATGTATATGGAGTCATCTTTGTGGCACAGAAGGCTTGGGCACATCAGTGAAAAGGGGCTTAACTGCTTAGCTAAAAAGGATGTTCTCTCAGGATTGAAAAATGTAGAGTTGGAGAAATGTTCTCACTGCATGGTTGGTAAACAAACTAGAGTATCCTTCAAGAAGCATCCTCCCTCCAGGAAGTCAGAGTTGCTTGAATTGGTGCATTCTGATGTTTGTGGCCCGTTGAATGTAAAGTCTTTTAGTGGTGCACTTTACTTTGTTACTTTTATTGATGATTGTTCCAGGAAGCTTTGGGTTTATGCACTACAGAGAAAGGACCAAGTGTTGGACAAGTTTAAAGAATTCCATGCTTTGGTTGAGAGGCAGTCAGGCAAGAAGTTGAAGCGCATTCGTACTGACAATGGTGGTGAATATTGTGGACCGTTTGATGCTTATTGTAGACAATATGGTATTTCACATGAGAAGACTCCTCCCAAAACTCCTCAGCTGAATGGTTTAGCGGAGAGGATGAACAGAACATTGATTGAAAGAGTTAGGTGTATGCTTTCTGAAGCAAAATTGCCTAAGCATTTCTGGGGTGAGGCATTGTTTACAGCAGTGCATGTTATTAATCTAAGTCCTGCAGTAGCTTTGAACTTTGAGGTGTCAGACAAGATTTGGTTTGGCAAGAATGTTACTTATGATCATTTGCGTGTCTTCGGTTGTAAAACATTTGTTCATGTTCCAAAGGATGAAAGATCCAAGTTGGATGTGAAGACAAGGCAATGCATCTTCATTGGTTTTGGTCAAGATGAATTTGGTTACAAGTTGTATGACCCCATTGAAAAGAAAGTTGTTAGAAGTCGTGATTTGCAATTCATGGAAGATCAAACCATTGAAGATATTAATAAGGTGAAGAAGTCTACACCTAAGGAAGATGGTATTGTGGCTAATGTTGATCCAATTCGGTTGTCTATTAATGATTTGGATATTGATGCTCATGATGATGAACAACATGGTGATATTGATAATCAGCAGGTTGAAGATAACTTGAATGTTCCTATTGATAATGTTGATGAAGAGGAACATGATGTGTCACATGATGAGAGTCTTGGTGATGTACCTGAGCTACCTGAAGCTTAACCCAGAAGATCTGACAGGCCAAAACGACCTCCCAAGAAGTACTCTACCAATGAGTATGTGATGTTGACTGATGAGGAAGAACCTGAATGTTATGAGAAGGCCATTAAAAGTGAAGAAAAGCAAAAGTGGTTGGATGCAATGAAGGATGAGATGAAATCTCTGCATGATAATCACACTTATGACTTGGTAATGTTGCCTAAGGGTAAGAGAGCCTTAGAGAACATGTGGATTTTCAAGGTGAAGCAAGAGAGCAATTCTACATCTACCAGATATAAAGCCAGATTAGTGGTGAAAGGCTTCAGACAAAGAAAGGGCATTGACTTCAATGAGATTTTCTCACATGTGGTGAGGATGACATCCATTAGAACTGTGTTAAGTTTAGCTGCTACTCTTGATTTGGAGGTTGAGCAGATGGATGTGAAGACAACTTTCCTTCATGGTGATTTGGAGGAAGAGATTTACATGAAACAACCAGATGGTTTTCTTGTTGAAGGCAAGGAAGACTGTGTATGTAGGCTACAAAAAAGCCTATATGATTTAAAGCAAGCTCTGAGGCAGTGGTATAAGAAGTTTGAGTCTGTTATGTGTAAGCAAGGCTACAAGAAGACTACTTCTGACCATTGTGTTTTTGTCAGGAAATTTTCTGAGAATGATTTCATTATATTGCTATATGTTGATGACATGCTTATTGTTGGGAAAGATGTTTCCAAAATTGACAGGTTGAAGAAGCAACTGGGCGAGTCATTTGCTATGAAAGACATGGGAGCTGCTAAGAAGATTCTTGGTATAAGTATCACTCGTGATAGAAAAGAGAAGAAACTTTGGCTATCACAGGAGCACTACATTCAGAAGGTGTTGTAAAGATTCCAAATGGAGAATGCTAAGGTTGTAAGTACTCCTCTTGCTACTCATTTTAAGTTGAGTGTTAAACAAAGTCCTTCAAATGAAGCTGAGAAGATAGACATGAGCAAAGTTCCTTATGCTTCTGCGGTGGGTAGTTTGATGTATGCAATGGTATGTACAAGGCCTGATATTGCACACGCTGTTGGTACAGTTAGCAGATTTCTGTCAAATCCAGGTAGAGAGCATTGGAATGCTGTGAAATGGATTTTGAGGTATCTTCGTGGTACTAGTGGTTTGAGGCTTTGTTTTGGAGGTGATAAGCCTACTTTGGTGGGTTACTCAGATTCAGATATGGCTGGAGACATTGATTCCAGGAAGTCCACTTCAGGCTATTTGATTCAGTTTGCAGGGGGAGCCTTGTCTTGGCAATCAAAGTTGCAAAAGTGTGTGGCGTTGTCTACTACTGAGGCAGAATTCATTGCAATTACTGAAGCATGTAAGGAGTTGTTATGGGTGAAGAAATTCTTGCATGAGCTTGGTTTTGTGCAAGGTAAATACTTGTTGTATTGTGACAGTCAAAGTGCTATTCATGTTGGTAAGAATCCAACTTTTCATTCTAAATCCAAACATATTGATGTGAGGTATCATTGGATACATGATGTTTTGGATGCTAAGTTGGTGGAACTAGCTAAAGTTCATACAGATGATAATGGTGCTGATATGATGATCAAGGCATTGCCAAGAGGAAAGTTTGAAGTTTGTTGTGAGATCGCCGGTTTGGCGGATATCTCCACATAGTCGTGAGGGGGAGATTTGTTGGGTTATTGGGCTCCCTTCCTATGTGGAGAATAGGCCCAAATAGTGTGGTCTATTATGTCTCATTAGGTTAAAATGAGATGGGTCAGATTAGTAGAGGACAAGAGAGTCATTTGAAGAGAGACAAAAGCCAAGTGAGAGAAAAAGAAAGAGAGAAAGCCATTCCCGCAAAACCCTAAACCTGCACTGGTGTTTTCGTCTCTGTGAAGTCGTTCACCGTTGGATCGAGTTGATATTTGGAAAGTAGGTTCCAGACATATGGTTCTTCATTCTGACCGTTCGGATCGTCAATCGGAGGTCTAGATTGGGAGAAATCGTTCCCGCACCAGCAGCCCTGTTTTGGAGAATTTTCATCTTCTTTGTTCTCATTTGTAAGCATTTGTGCTTAGTTAATTTGGCTTATTGAAAATACCTTTTGGTATTATTATTGGAGACTCTTTTGTACCCTATTATTGATCATAGTGGATTTTTTCATTGGTCTGGACGACTCGTGGTTTTTACCCTTGCATTGAGGAGTTTTCCACGTTAAAAATTGTTGGTGTCTCTTTGTGCTTTGGATTCTATTTTTGTTCTATTTGTTTGGTGCTCCTCGCAGTGTTATTGAACAAGAAATTAGACGTCTGTTGTACACAGAACCGACGTTTAAAATAGCAAATACGTCGGGCGCCTGACTAATATGATGTCCATTCGATTTAAAAATTAATATTTTTGTTGTATATAGACGTCGGCTTGGCGGGATGAGACGTCTAGTGGGCAGAAACGAATGACTTTTCACATACCTGATAGGACTATAGACGTCGGTACCTGAGGCAACTGACGTTTACAATTGTATATAGACGTCAATGTGGCGGGATCCGACATCTATATGTCTGACAGGTTGTTGAGTAGCATTAATTTATGTCATATAGACGTCGGGGCCCGTCAATGTGGCGGGATTCGTCGTCTATAAAGCTGGAAAGAGTGACTATTTACCTGTCTAACAGACATATAGGCGTCAGTTTGCAGGAGCCCGACGTCTATATGTCTGATAAGTAGGTGAGCAACATTAATTTCCGCCATATAGACGTCGGGCCCCCAAGGAACCAACGTCTATAAGGTGAAATGAAATGACTTTTCACCTAACGGTCAGAAATGTAGACGTCAGGTTGGAAGGGCGACGTCTAAAATTCTATAGACGTCGGGGATCTACTTAACGGACGCCTATATTGCCAACTTATTTACAGAAATGCCATCGGTCATCAATATATGTTGCTCTTACCCTTAATCGATGTCTAACGTGTGACGTTAAACAGCGTTTTTGCCCTAGTGTTGTGTGGTTGTTATATTTATGATATTTAGGTGATATGTGTGTATAAACTCTTGTGTTTCTATTGTATGTGTGCTATGTGGTTAGAATAGTTCTAATTAGTGTGAAAGTTATGGCACGTAAGCCACTTACCTCTATTTTTGGAGTGGTTACAATATCTATTCATCATCATATAAATACAACAAGCAAGAAGATATATGTATATTAAATGAAAATACTAGTTTTATTCTTTGCCCATAATTTCATTATTCTTATACGATAGTAAAAGCTGATGTTATTGACGCATGCTGCTCTGCAAATTACAAATGAGAGAATCCTAATGCATATTGCTCTACTACAAGTCAAGGCAAAATTAAGTGTATTTTATAGTTGTAGGACTTTCCAAACGAATATAATCATACATAATTCCTTCAAATGGAGTTTTGGCATTTGACTGTGTCAAATAAATGGTGTTTTTTCCTTTTACCAATTGATTACTATCTACACCTACACTATACAAGTCATACAATCCATGGATGCCGTGCCTTGCTATGGCATTGTCATCGCCAATTAGCTCTTCTGTTCCGAAGTATGGAGGGTTTGAATTCAGCTTGTTGAACCTAACCTGATCATCCATCTCAAAACATGTTAGACACCATAGTCATAGCAGAAAACAAAGATCAATTATGGAAAAAGTAAATTGCTCTACCTCCAATTTAGAATTGGTGGCAGATGCCAAGGCCAATTGCAGTGTGTAGTTTCCCTTTATGATATTCTCAAGCTGGAATTGAATCTGCCAAGTGGTTGGCATGAATTTACTCGTTTTTGTGCTTCTGCATGTATCAGGGTGTAATTTAGAAGAGAAAACGGATGATGACAATCATAAAATTTCTTATATGTTAAACAAAATTTACCTGGTAACTTGAGCATAAAACCAGTCCGTATGATAGTCAGAAACACCGACTGTGAAAATAAGATCTTTTGTTGGATATAAATCAGTGTAACGTTCCCACAAGCCGTATTGCCTAAACCTGTCACGGTAGAAATTCTTTCAGAAAAACTGAAAATAGTGTTTCAAAATTTGTTGTTGACAATGAGTTTTGGGCTAACCCATTTTTGATATCCTTTAGGTACAATTCGTTCACAAGCTCTGGATAAACGTCTGGTACATAGAACTCTGCAGCTGACCTATCTGGGATCCCAATTTCCCATAAAGTAGGACCATTTCTTGGAGGATTGTATACAAGTGAACCCAAGTTGATGTCGCCTCCTACAGCACATTTTACATACAAGTTATAATTAATCTGCGTATCATAACATCTCAAAAGTTTAAATTATTAAGTAAATCTGTAAAATTACACAAACGAATTTACATTTAAACAATTAAAGCTTGAAGGGTTAGCTCTGCACAGGTTTACTGTACCTTCAACTGAAAACTAACTTTTATTAAAACAACAAAAGTGAACAGTATTCTAATGCCATGCCATGAATCAATTGCTGTCTAAATCTTTGGATAAAAGAATAATTATTCTATGCTTAGCATACTTGAGAGAAGAAAATATGTTACCCGGTGTGATAACAACATTAATTTGATATTTGTAATTTCCTATGAAACCATGGACCCATGCATACAAGGTGTACTTCCCAGGTACAATATTTGTAATTGAGAAGCTTCCATCTTTATCAGTTTGAGTCCAGAATTGATAACCCTGTGAATATCATGTATAGGTCAAACACTTTTTAGCTGAATGTTTCACTAGCCATTCAAAGTTCAAGAAATTAAAACTCATTGACTCCTATACCAATTGTACCTTGCTTTCCATTTGCCATGATCCTGCATCTCCAGGTAAAGCTAGACCAACGTAAGAACTTTTAGCTGGTTGAGCCGTCCCTCCCCTGATGAATTAGAAAAAGCAATTAGGAATTCAGCTCACCTATTTTGGTTTATTCTATGTAATCAAACAATAAAATGAAGACAAATAAAGTATTATCATATACCCATCTTTAACTTGAAGTTTTCCTGACACCATTCCCCGTTGACTGGGTGGAATGAAATCTTTTGATCCGATGAAATCATAAGGCCATTTTTTTTCTTCATTGGATAACTAATTTACCGTATAACAACAATATATTGTGTCATAATATAATATTTCACTCGAATAAAGTACAATGAATGATCATATGTGAGTGTTACATGTAGTAAGGACCTGTTCTACAGCATCTGACCACAGAGACTTGAACTGAGTTTTGCTTGGAGCAGAGTTAAGGTAAACAAAAGTTGGCCCAAAAACCTTTTTATAAGTCTCCCCTTCATCAAATTCTATGATTACCTCCTTGCCAGCATAATGAGTGCTAGTAAACATCTGAACACAAACAATAGGAAAGTTAGAACAACAACAACAACGAAAGCAGAAGTACAGAAGTATTATACATTTTTAACATAGTATTTTAATTTTCTGTAACATCTTTAATACCAATTATCTACTTAATACAAGAGGAAACTCTAGTAATGAATTGTTGATGGATTCAGGGATTTGTTAGGTCTTACGGAAAGAGAAATTGGGCCAACATGAGAAGTGAGCTCTTGTTTAACGGGCCCAGCATTGCGGAACTCATTACTGGGTGTTATCACCCAGAAACCCACTGGTGCCGAATCATCCTCTGCAATCCACCCATGAACAGAGTTATCTTTGTTCTCTGTCGAGTATTGATATTTATCATCAACCTATAACCCAACAAACACATCTTCGATTCACACACATTATAGGCAACAAAAGAAAAATAGAAAAAATCAATATGTCAATTCAACCAGAGGCATAACCAAGAAAGAATCACCTCTCCTCGAATTTGTGGGTCAGTTGCATGGGTTAAGAGAACAGCTTCAGGATACGCAAGCTCCTTGCCCGTTCTTCTGTCTTCTGCAGTTGGCATCTTCCTTTGCCTTGTCTCAGATATGGCCATATAATGGAACCTGCATCATTGGTTTGGCTGGTAACAAGTTACGCATTGTTTTTAACTCTTCCGCTTTTAAAATGATACTAACTTCAAAATAATCAAACATTGTTGTTTACGCCCAATGAAAATTACTAACATTAATTTTTCCAAAATCAAAGGCAAATGTTTGTTAACTTGTCTGACAGTAACAGTTGGCTAGTTACCTGTCTTCGTCGAGTTTGTAAACAATTCTAATTTGATAAACCGTGACTGCAGGTAATCCTTCTGGACGAGTAAATATTGCGTATGAATAAAACCCAGAATCACCTCTGCGCAATATATACCTTAAGTCTATGTTTATGGGGACACTTGAGCCTTTCATGGAAGCAGTCCATGTTTTTAAAAAGGAAACCTCCACCACAGTATCACTTGCTTCAATTACTGAGAAATTTGCCCCATTGATTCTGCAGCACAGTATCAATAATTAGTTTGTCTCTTGAATTGCAACAGAGCATAAAGCATGCATGCATGCATACGTTATTTTATTATTACTTTTGCTATCTGGCAAAGAATAGTGACTGACATAATGACACGAATGAGTGAATTTAAGTTCGATATTCTCTTTTATTATATAATATATCATATCACTAAGCAGACACAACAATGGAGGTTGATCAAATTTGCAGATAGAAGAGAAAATCAATCAATGTTTTATAAAATAATACAAATACAGTGTACCTCTCAAAGATCCCAGGTTTTCCATTTTCGTTCCAAACAACGTCCAAGTACCTATAAATATGTAAGTCAGGTTATTTATATATGTAAAACTAGCTATGACTCTATGTGGATCAAATTAAATTTTTCTTCCATGATTTACATTTTAAGAAAATCGATGATAACTGGGATGTAATTTATTTAGCATAATGTTGTAAGATATGCACATACCCTCTATCAAATTCTTCGTTTTTTTTATTAAGTATATTCTGAGTTCCGTCATAATATAATCCAATAATATAGCCTTCGGGATTTGACAAATTGAGGGAAACTATGCCGTTTCCAATCACTACCTGAAAAAATCATCTCAAGACTTCAACTGTTAGAACCATTTGATGACAAAATCAGGCCAATTAGTGGCTATTTCTTTATTTTTTTTTTCAATATCCTGAAGAATTCTATCATTAAAAAGAACATTTATCACCTGGACTTCATCTTTATTCAGCTGTACAGCTGCAGGAGTAGTCTTCAAACCTCTGCTGCAAGTGGGAGTATCGCAGGAAAAGAAGAAAGTTAAAATTCAAAGAGAGAAGAAAAATGATAAATTTATAAATGATGTGATATGATAGGAAGAAAGATAAAAATAAATAAATGTTAATAGATATGGACAAAATTAAGATGTCCGTGTGAACGAGTTGAGACTAAACTGAATGCATAGTTTTAATATATTTTCTATGATTTTTTTATTAGAAAAAGATAAAAAAAATAGTGAGTAACTTAAAAAAGAAAAATTGATATAAAAGGTTGTATGTATTAAGCAATGTAAAAGATGTATATTATAGTAAAATAATAATAATATAATTTGATATTTAGTTATACAAAACGGTTTATTGTTTTTCCTTTTTCCAAAAGGTGTATGTTATGCTTAATTATGATTGTAATTCATGAAAAAGAACGTTTTTGGAAACCTAAATATTGGAATTGAAAACAAAACTCAATCGCTTTCATCATTTTATTTAAAAAGAAAACGGATATAAACTATGTTGCCTATTGGTTGAAACATCAATAAGAGAGGAATAGGGAAAAAGAACATTTGAACTCACCTAAAAAAAAATTCATTTCGCTTCCTTGCCTGAAAAACTGAAGTGGAGATATGATTTTTCATATAAGAATAATAATTTCTTGTTTATATTCGTTTTAGAATAATATCTTCATTTAATTTTTTTTATTTTAATAAAACTGAAAATAAAAACATAAAACTCACTTATTTTCCATTTTTGAAAAACTTCCCCTCCCGTTCCTTTTACTTCCAAACAGAATCAAATATACAGAAAGTAACTTCGCATGTTAATTTGCGAGGAAAAAAATAATAAAAACTCCTACAGTCCTTTTCATCTTTATAATAACAAAAGAAAAGTAAACATAGTATAACGAGTTAAAATTAATACGCTATAATATAAGTTTTTCTATTGATAAATTCTTATAAAAAATCAATATTTTTTCATATATATATGAATTAAGTAATAAATAAAATCAAATTTTAATTAAATTTTTGCCACGTTATATTCTGGAAGGAAGAGAAAGATGACATTTAATGTCAAGGGCAGTTACCATTAGACATTTTGGCAACTTAAGTTGTTCAATTTTGAAAAGTGATTTACTTTCACCTATCTATGCGCATCAATTAATGTAAAACTTCCCGAGTCCCCACACACGTATATTTATTCAGTTATATGGAGTAAAGGTAAAAAAAAAAAATCATCGTAATATATATAATTAACATAGCTTTATTTAAAATCTAGTTCTTTTTTAAACTATTTATATTTAAGTATAGGATTAAAATTAATAAGGTTTTCTTGCTGGAGAAAGAGAGGTGGAAAAGCAGTAATTTAAACGTTACCATGTCTATTTTATGTACGTTCCATGTTTAGTATAAAATGTAGATGAAAAGAGATATAGAGAGAGAGAGAGAGAGAGAGAGAGAATAGAATATATGACGAATGAAAAGCGATGAAGATGCAGATATAAACATGCAAAGTAACACGTATATATAAATGTGAAAAATGACAGACTTCAATTTAGGTGTGTGAACTTTAAATTGTTGTTATGTTATGAAAGGAAGATTCGGTTGTTTCTGAAGTAGACCATCAGCCTATAATATTATTATGATCAATAGTCTTTTTGAATAATGCATTTGGTGAGACTTAAAAGATGTTATATAGTGAATTGCATTTCATCAAATTTTGCGTCATTAAATGCAGGCCATGTATCTGTTGTAGACTCAATATCACACAAAGGAAAACATTTGAGTTAGTCTAAGAATGCATGGAGCGGAAAGACGTGGATTCAAAACTCTTTTTCATGGCTAACTTCAAACATGTCCTTTTTCTACTATGAAGTATAAGATAAATGAAGGATATAGTTAAAGTTCTGAAAACATACAGAAACATGGCTGCTGCTAAGTAGTTAGTTTTTCATGATGTCTTCCTTTCTGAGTTGCGTTTTCTCGTCTTATGTTTCCTTTTTCGTTTATTCAGTCACACAAAGATAAGCATAGAGAAAAAGCAACATTGCTGACTATAATGAAGAAAAACAAGAGAAGGGAGAACCTAAACGAGACACTCTCAGAAGTGTCAGAGTAGGCACCGAAAAAGATTAAGCTGAGAAGAAAAGCCATTCTAAACCACCGTTGGATCGGAACTTGTCTCCTCATATTAGTTTCCACCATCATCTCTTACTAATATCAACCTGCAAATAACTTGAAGCTTCATTTCTGGTTATAAAGGTCAGAAGAACACGTCAAAGAATGCCAAAATGAGCTTCACTATACAGTTGGTGGCAAAAAAAAAACTGAGAGCGCTGTTCCATAGTATCATGCGGCAACGAAAAAAAAATATAAATCTAGTATTCAGATTCTGAAGAACATACAAACCTTGACTTTCACCGTTGTTTTTTTTTTTGCGAAAATCGATAATAGAGTTGCAGAAAACCAAATACGTTGATGATAGATATTTTTCTTTGGAATTGTTTTTCTATATTAAATCTCTTTGGAACCTTAATATGCACCTTCAAAAAACGTGTGGGAAGTGAATGCACCTTATATATATATATATATATATATATATATATATATATATATATATATACAATACAAGTACTCCTTTTACGTACGTGAATTTTTAAGAAATAATTATGAGGATAAATTCGGCAAAAGCTCTATATCATATGAATTAGGAGGGTAACGTTGAATTTAACATTTTAAAAACAGTAAATTTTTTGTATATCGTACTATAAAAATATATTTAAAATTAAAAAAAAAAGTGTGAAAAGACGCATAACTAAAAGATATATACGTGAAGAAACTTGAAAAATTCAGCTATATATACGTTTCATGAAAGTTGATATTTAATTATAATGAAGTCCTAGTAACAACCTTTTTAAATACTGAATAACACTTGACAACTGCATATTCAATTAACAAAATTGACTTACTTTTTACCATTAATGATATGAGATTTTGTTAAGGGCCTTCGTATCCTTATATTCCAGAATGACGACGTACGTAGAATTAAACTATCAATTTGTCAATAGATATAATTAAACACCGAAATTTTTCTAGCTTAATTATATTCCAACAAGTAAAGCGAGGAGCGTTTGGTACATACCTAATCCTTAGGATTAGAAAATAATGAAAATTTAGTCGTTGTTAGTACTAAATGACCCACTTCTTGTTATTGAGTCCTACACAATATGCCATTAAGGTACATATTAAAAGGACCTATATTAGAAAAATATATCTGGATTTAAATTTCAATCCCCTAAGTGAATAGGCAAGAAAAACCTGCAAACCTGCTCCCCAAGTCTCAAAATCAAAACCTACTTTTAATCAAGAAACAAATTTAGTTTCCAGCAAAACTTATCATTTTTGTATAATTTCTCTAAAAAAATTACCAGAATAGAAAAATGGTAACAAAATCACAAAAGTAAATATAATTTGCTTGAATAAAGAAATCGTATTTTACAAACACAATTTCAACCTTCTATTTTTTACAATAAAAAAGTCTTTTGTTTTATGATACATAAGTTCGTTTTATATAATTCTTTTTCTTATGAAATTGTGTTTATTTCTACCATATATTAAATTAATGTGAACGTGCAAACCTTATAAACTCAACCACTAAATGATTTATACCGTTTTACTCTCTAGGAAGATGACCGATAGATCAAAGTGGGGTACAACCAATAATGCTATTATTTCCTTTTCGATATATATTGGCATATTTTGGCATTTGAAAGCGTTTGGTAAACCATTAACAATAAGTTAAGTTCTATGATTATTTTAAACTCAAGATTAGTTTTTTTTATGTACATTTTACAATTATTGTTTCTAAATGTGTTTAAAATTAATTCCATTAGTGTTTTGATTCCAAGTCTAGCTGATATCATCAAGTCAATCATCATACATTCAAAAGTATTATTCACTTTGGAAGGTGGAGCTTCGTCACAGTTTTATTCTTATAAAGCATCTTTTAGGATAAAATGATGAATGAATATTTAAATTGCGCTTGAATTTGATTTTTAAACAATGTGAGACTATTGGGTATGGTAAGAACATAAATCCATAATCAAAGTCTAAAATGATTGACTGGTCATATACAGTGGAGAGTTTAAGAGAACAAATGTCCACTTATCCTCAAATTGTGAATCAAATGATCTTACAGTAATCTTAAACGTAAATTATTTACTTGTAAAATGTAAAAAGACTCTACGACGTGAACTTATATTTTATTAGAATAACACTTATTTCAATCATATAATAACAATATGATTAATTAATATTAACATAATGATAAATAATAACTATATTACTAAACTATCAAAATTATGTAGACATTATTCAAATAAACGAGTTTGGATAATGAAAAAATTTAATAAATTTTATTGGATTATATTTTTGAATATTTCTATTAAATTGGATAAAAAAATCAGATCAGACAAAAATAAGAAAATGTAAAATTTAATTCTTAACGTAAAGGATATATTAAATAAAAATGCATTTTAAAATGCAAAATATAAGAAATAAGAAATGGACACAATTGATGACGTAATGTAAAAGTGAAATGTCTTGTTAGTTAGAAAACGTCAAGGAATCATAGTAGAAGAGATAGAAGACAAGTGGTGAGGTCTAGAAAAGAATCAACACCTGACAATTAGCACACGTCAAAATATTTTGACTTTTCAATGCCAAATAAATAGAAGACAAGTGGCCTAATTTTTTAAGTGCATTGAGAAAAAAAAAATCACATATATTAAGAAAATTAATTAACTGTAAATTTACTAATATCCTCTTTTTCTAAATTGTGCTTTTCATGAAAATAATACATTATTATAATGACATAATAAAAAAATTAAATATTAATTAAAGTTAAAATATTTTAGAAATAAAAATGTGATATTTCTTTTACTAAGATGAAACTTAGGAAGGTACACTTAGGGGGAACATACACCTAGTGAGGAAAGTTTATGCGTGGGTCTTCATTTGTTATACTTTGTTAAGGAAGGTAGAACCGGGGAATATACTCCTTGGGAGGGAACTTTCTGTTTATTTCTTAAAATACTATCTTATTGGATGAGATGGCGTGCTTATCTGATATGACTTTTTTCTTCTTATATAAAAATGTAATATTTTTCTATAAAATTTGTAATGTATCAAGCTTTAAAAAAAAAAAAAAAAACATGTTCTAATAATACTTCGTACTGACAAAAAATAATTGTGACATTTTCAACCATGTTGAGAAAGTACTAAAAAGGCCAGAAATGATTTTTCGAAATCAAAATTTACTTTCAGAAATTCCAGTCCTACAAAAGTATAATTTATTTTTAATCATAATTTTAAAAGTAAAACATTTTAATAAAAACAAATCCTTTTGTTCCTTGTTTACTTTCAAAGGATCTAAAGCTATAAAGTGGATTTAGTAATAAGAATTGAAAACAAAGCGTGAAAGATTTAGATTCAACTCACTAATATTTAAAATATATAAATTTGGTTGGAAAGATTTGAAAAAGATTATAAGAGATTGATAATTCAGCTCAGTTTTAATTCAAATGGAAGGTGTGATATATGATATAAATATAATCTAAAACACTTAAATATTAAAACATTATATATAAATTTTTAGGTTTATTAAGTTACAAGTTTTTTTATAAATATGAGTATTTTTAATTATATTTTAGAATTTATTTATTTATATTTTTTTTTCGGAACTCATTATTTTATCTATTTATATTTATGTGCTAAAAATGTGAAATTCTATGATATATATATATATATATATAATGATATTATAATTAGTATAAAATAATAAGTAATTTTTAGGGTTAAATATGTTTTTAGTCCCTCAACTATTAAGCGATTTTAGTTTTAGTCCTAATTTTAAACTTTGGTACACTTTGATCCTTGTTTTTAAGGAAACTATAATTTTTCGTTCTCCAAAATCAACGCCATTAAATTTAATCTGATGTGGCTAACGGTGTGCCACATCACCTTTTTTTTTTGAAACGTGGCAATATGTTCAAGCAATGTGACCTTGTGCCATGGCGGAAGAGGAAGAAAGTCTTCCTACGTTGCGTGACGAAGAAGCCCTACCTAGATCTCACAGCTCCGCCACCTTCTCCGAACAACTAGAATCACTAGCTCTTCACTCAGTGCTACCTCGCGATTCAAGGTTCTAGATGCTCATCACCACCAAAACCACAATTGCAAAGAAATTCTCTTTTTCACAAGGTTTGGTGGTCCGCAAGCAAGGAGCAATAGAGAAATTGGGGAAAAGAAAAATGAACTAGGGTTTAGGACCTTCTTTCTTGGCCTCCAATGGGGTCTCCAGATTTCTAACCTGTTTTTGAGTCTTTGATTTTGACCTTCAGTTCCACTTTTTCTCTTACAAAAGTAGGAGTGAATTGAAATTTTGAGAAAAGAAGTGTTTTGTAGAATTAGAAAAATTAAGAAGGTTCATAAATTGTCTATAGAAGATTGAGGTTGGTGTATGAAATTCCTTGTTCTTAGAGGCATTTGAGAAAGCAAGAAAGAAAGTAACAAAAGGTAAAAAACAAAGAAACCCACTCAAGAAGAAGTATCTACGACCTCCTGTTACATAGATTCATCTAATGTGTCTTTCCGGAATGACCTAGAAGATGCTACTGTAGCAGCAGTTGCAGCAGCCAATACTGTATGTGCTTCCTTGTGCTTTCTTTCTTTTTTGCCTTACTTTTTTGCCTCTCTAAGATCGCGTAGATATTGATTAACAATAACATCATCCCATCTTTGTTAATGTGCCTTATCAATCTCATAAGGTAAACTCTTTGCAACACTATAGATTAAATTATATGCAATTACAAAACCAAGAATGATTATCGCTCTATGTTTAACAAAAACAATTCCTGGTTCCAAACAATATTACCAACTTCAAATTAAATTTTAAAAACAAGGAATTGATGAGAATTTGGGAAGAATGAGACACACCAATATGCTTCCTTTTTGCAACCACGTTCTACAATAACCTATATTGAAAATAAACAAGTTCCCCCTCCAACTCATCGTGGGGAGAAAATTCCAGAAGTTCCACTTTTTAGTCCTAACCAATTACTCCTTCTTTACTTCATCAGGCTTTGATATTTCATTGGAAGTTAAGTTCTGATTTTGGCTATTTAAGCAACCACTAGCTCCAAAGGATTCAACCAAACCCGAATTTCCCTTGTTAGTTGAACCTGCTGAGACAGGAATTTGTTAGACCATTACAAAGGGATATTAAAGAAAACAACTAAGGAGCCTCATTCTAATTTTCTAAACACATAGAAACCTATTTATTTTATATTTGGGTATAACAATACCACACACCAACATCAATATTGACATACTTTTGAGAATTAAAAATTTTCACATATCATATTCCCAAATATTATTCAAAAACATGTTTATATATACATTCAGGAAATTAGAACAGTGTAATACTCCAAATTTTGGGATGCCACGAGTTTACAAAAACTTTTTACTACTTAACTCTGATACCATTGCGAGATACAATTTATATAAAAACTTCCATTTATTATAATTGAATTTTGAAAACTTCCTAAATCAAATGCAACTATAAAATGTTCATAGAATTCCATTACAAAACTATTAACATTGAACTTAAAATCCCATGTATCTCACTACTCAACTTCGCTTTAGCTACACCTGTAAAAACATCTACTCCTATACAAGTACGATCATTGTAGGTGGAAACCACAACCACAACATGAAAAGGGTGAGCTGACAGAAACATGTCATCTAATATACATAAGTATTCAACATCAACTTAGAATAAAATTTCCTAATAGTACATATCATCATGCTCCTATACACATCTTTACATGACAACACATCAAATCATTAACACCATCAGAATTTCAAGTCACCAGCATATAATCACAAAATGATTTCGTCAAAGTAACCAATTCACACCTTGCTCCCTCTATCATTCACAAACCCATACCCCAATTTATTTGAAACCATTCACTATACATTGAATCACCACCATTTACTCATATATAACATAAGGTCGAGTGTCACCTCCCACCACTCTCTTAAAGAGCTTCACCGGGTCAGTACACTTTACCACACAATTACATAATGACATCTCCCACCACTCTCTGGAAGGCTTCACCGGTAAGTACACCACTTCCCACTACTCTCTTAGAGCTTCCCCGGGCAAGTATATGCTTTCCACCACCCTCTTGGGCTTTATTGGATAAGCATACACCTCCCACCACTCTATTCTCAAAACTACTTCTACCACACTTCTAGAAACTTCACCGAGCATCACAAACATAAACCCAATTCCAAAACAATTAACAATATTATACTCGCACAATCATGCGACAAACCCTTATGTGATAAACATTCTCGAAACAATAATAAAACAATCATCAAACTAATGATAAGTCAACCAAAATAAGAAAAAGGAAAATATATACTATATACACACCTTTTTCTAATAACTAACACTAAATCCATTAAAATAAAATAAATTCAATATATCCACCCACATGCCACCCTAAAAAGCCTATGAATTTATACACATGAAAGAAAATAAGTCCATCCAACACACATACACGATGCCTATACGAAGTTGTCCGTAGCTTCATCTCCACATTATGTATAAAACCCAATCCATGGTTCATTACTTTTATGCAAACAGATAATGAGCAAAAACCTTATATACATAGCAACATATACTCATAGGTTAGCTCCCTTTACTTGGATTACGTTTTCTCCTTCCAAACGTCTTTCACTCTTTAGGCTCTGCATTATTTCCCTCTCTCAACCAGTGTTTTCCCTATTTTTTTATTTTTTTCCTTCTCCTTTTACGTAATCAAAAGTTGGATATTATACTCTTAACTTTCCTCTCTCAATTTTGTTATGTAACCTATCTTTATATCTATATTAATTATTTTATTTTATTTTTTTAAACTAATATTCTCTTTCCTCGTTAATTGCTTATCTTAACATCCCATTTTCCACTTCATTTCTGCCACAACAATTCCCGTGGACCCCTTTACTCAATCAATTTGCCAACAAAGTGGGTCCCACCATTTACTAAACAAAAAACAATACTACAATTGCAAAAGCTTGGCCTAGCAAGGCTTGAATCCAGGAACAATTAGCAACCATAAACACCATACAACAACTATACCATTTAACTTTCATTTATAATTATGCACAAAAAAAGACTTATAAACTAAATAAAACACCGTTTACTATACCATAATATTAACCAAAAATCATAAAATAAATCATTAGTAATTATTATTAAGAAAATAATATTTAGATTTATTTATTTTCTTCCAGTCTCACAAACAGCCATACCAAACACCTCTTAAAAGAATATTTTAAATTAATCTCACATATAAAATTCTCCAAGGGCACCCCATCTCGAATCTGCAGCAATTTCTTGTTGATGAATGGATGAATGTTACTAGAGATTGCACCCTTTCTGCATTTCATATAAATTAAAATTGGCTTTAAAGAAGAATACCAACTTATGTAAGTCCTCACATCAAAGAACTTCTGCTAAAACATAATAAGAGAAAAAAAAAAACAGGACATGCTCCAAATAACTAAAATATCCACTTTGTAAAATCAGATGGTTCTAAAGCAGAATGAACAAGAAATTGTTGATATGAAAGCGTAGAAGGATTTTGCAAACAAATACTACACTTATCTTCTGGGTTTTTGTACGGATATAGGAAAATTTCACTTCCTAATTATGGAAATAGACAAATTTCAAAAAAATTACTGAAATAGAGAAGTCGTGGAGGGCCCATACGACTTTTAAAGAAGAAGTCGTGGCCCCCCTGCACGACTTTGCACTGTTCACATGAACAGTGACGAAGTCGTGCATCCCAAAAACGACTTCTGGGCTTGGTAATCGATTACAACGTTGTAAAATCGTGCCCCCCTGCACGACTTCACCTTTGTAGAAAAAAATGGGCCTGGTAATGATCACAATATCATAACTAACCATGTCCTTAAAAAATTAAATAAATACACATATATAACTTATATATAACCTCTAATGATACTCTACAACACAAATAAAATGACTCAAACACTCTGGTAATCAATTACCACTGCCCTGTAATCGATTACCAGGGACTTTTTGTCTATTACTCACATTGGTAAGCGATTACCAGGGATTGTTACTGCATTCAACCTGTTGGTAATCGATTACCACTGCCTTGTAATCGATTACCAAGGACTTTTTGCCCATTACACACATTGGTAAGCGATTACCAGGGACTGTTACTGCATTCAACCTGCTGGTAATCAACTACATCCCTAGTGTAATCGATTACTAGGCCCATTTTTTCCTACAAAGGAGAAGTCGTGCAGGGGGGCACAATTTTACAACGTTGTAATCGATTACAGCTCCTTATAATCGATTACCAAGCCCAGAAGTCGTTTTTGGGGTGCACGACTTCGTCACTATTCATGTGAGCAGTGCGAAGTCGTGCAGGGGAGCACGACTTCTTCTTTAGAAGTCGTTTGGACCCCCACAACTTCCCTTTAACTTTGATTTTGCCTATTTTGGTAATATAGTAGGCAAATTTGCCTACCTGGGTGCAAAAACCTATCTTCTGAAACGTACCCATATAAAAGCAAACCAAAATCTTTAAAAACAATGTTTTCATCATACAAAATAATCATCTTTCTTTAAAAAAAACATAATGGAAAGGGGAAGGGGGAGGGAATTTTAGAAAGAAATTGTCAAATACTACAAAGAAGTAACTAATGAACTCTGAAAAGGATAGTTATTATAGCCATACCTTGAACTTCTTGAAAAATATCCTCATACTTGGTAAGTTTTGCATTAAAAATAAATTAAGTTAAAAAATGATAGCTTTTCTTATTTCGGTTTCTGTGGACAGATGGAAAAGGAAAGCCTTCACAATTGTAATGTAAATATTAGTGACACAATTCTTTAATCAATTTGCCAAAAGATATTTAAACAGGGGGAACCAGTGGATTGAGAACATGAGTATACCCTCTACTATTTCATTTCTTTCATTATTAAGAAGGGTATTTACGTGCTCAATTTCACCACTCCATTTCACGCAGAGGATCTTATGCCGAGCTTTGGGTTGGTACCCACGATTCAGGACCTTCTTTCTTAGCCTTCAATGGGGTCTTCCTTAAGTCCTGGATTTCCGACAATCTTGATGTGCTAGGAGACCAGGTTCTTCGCAAATGGGGTTATGATCTCCCTTCTTTGTCACGCAATGCAGGAAGAGTTTCTTCCTCTTCTGTCATGGCACAAGGTCATGCTGCTACGAGAAAACCTTCTTTTCCTTCTCTTTTCTTGTAGAAAGGTAGTGGCATTGGTGTCAGCATTGTTGACCGTATTATTGAGGACATTGAGGATGATGGAAATGAACAAGAGGGAGAAGTCTCACGAACAAATTGCTACTTTTCAGAAAAAAAAAAAGAAAAGAAAAGTGATGTGACACGTCATTAGTCACATCAGATTAAATTTAATTGAGGACGAAAAATTATAATTTCTTTAAAGACAATGATCAAAGTGTACCAAAATTTGAAAAAGGAACTAAAACTAAAATCGCTTGATAGTTGAAGGACTAAAAACATATTTAACCCTTAATAAATTTAGTAAATTTTGAATGAGTTTTAATGTTATTATTTAAAAATAAATATATGAACTTACGTTTTATAATTATAATACATGGTATAATCATAAATTAACTCTTTCTTATCACTTAAAAATTTTCTTTAGCATGTCTAAAAATTCACCCAACTCCAAATATATTAATTAGATATCAAGCTCTATATAAAATTTTCTCTTACTAAAGTATCAAAAGACGAGAAGAAAAGATACAATTTACTTTTATCAACACTAGAAAATCACAAATATATAAAATAAAGATGTATTCGATTTCATCAAATAAATATTGTTAAAGCAATTCAAAACAACTCTTAAAGTAAAAAAAATAATCTTTTAGTTGAATTACAATTTTTTTTTGTTAAATTATCAATTATATCTTCATTTCATCAAATAAATATTGTCAATGAAAAGTTGAGTTTGACAAAAAGCATAAAAAGATGTAATCGATTTTGAAAGGGTAAATTTTCAAATAGCATTGTGATAACATTTTTGAATTATGTATTATATATTACTTTAAGTTATTTCTTTCCTAATATATTATCATTTGTTTACTAAATAAAAGAATAGTTCTATTTATTGACATCATGATTCCTAGATTTCCAAATACATACTTAAGAAAATGGGTGTTTTATCTGATCTTCATCCTATATTTTTAACTTTTATAAAAAATTCCTTTTTCAATCTTAGTAGATATTTTTTTAACTTTTTTCCCTTCTTATTAAAGTAACCATACACCCCTTTAACCCTTCATTCCTCTAATAAATTTTAAAAACTTTGTTTTTTATTTATAATTTAATAACTATTTATTTTAATTTAAAAATATGATATTATTTAATATTTTTTCATATTTTAATAATTATTAAAATATATTTTGTATTATTATAATAATTATATTAAAAAAAATAAAATCAGAATAATTAAAATAAAAGTAATAAAAAACAACAAAAATAATACTATAAAATCTGATTTAATAAATTAAATATATTAAATTAGATTAAAATATTAAATAAAATTAATTTATTATTAAATTTTAAATAGAAAATAAAATTTTTTAAAAAATCAATTGGTATCCGACAACATAGTCATCGGATTTCCAATTCCCGAAAGTTTTTAAAAATTTGTTTTTCATTTATAATTATTAGCCATTTAATTTAATTTAAAATTTTAATATTATTTAATATATTTTATATTTAAATAACTATTAAAATATAATTTATATTATTATTATTATAGTAAATTAAAATAAAAGTAATAGTAAGTAAGAAATCTAAATTTTCAAAATCCTATTTTATTAATTTAATATTTTAATATATTTATATATTAAATCATATTTTATATTATTATTTTTATTATTTTTGTTTTTTTATTTTATTTTTATTATTATTACTTTTATTTTAATTATTTTAATTTTAATTTTAATTTTTTTAATATAACTATTATAATAATACAAATTATATTTTAATAATTATTAAAATATGAAAATATATTAAATAATATTATATTTTTAAATTAAAATAAATAGTTATTAAATTATAAATAAGAAACAAAGTTTTAAATTTTTTTGTTAAAAGAGTGGAGAGTTAAAGAGATAAAAAAGAAAAAAAGTTAAAAATATATTTACTAAGGTTAAAAAAGAAATTTTTGTAAAAGTTGGAAGTGTAAGATGAAGTATTCAAGGTGCAGGGTAAAACATCCTAAGAAAAATGTATGAATTTTTTTGGAGTTATGAACTAAAAGTCATCAAAAATTCTTGTGAATCTACGAGCCACGAATGATGTTGTGTGGGTTGTTAAATTAAGCTCATTTTTGACATGCGGGTTGGGCCAACCCTGTCCGTATATGGGTCAAGTACGGGGCGGGTGTAAACAGGTCATGCCAGCTGGAATTTTCAACCCTAGTTGAGAGAAAAAAGGTTTTGAGATGATAAGGTTTTTTTTTGCAAATTGGAGTTCTCACATTCTCCCCCACTAAAACAAAAAGAATTGTCTCCAACAATGGTCTTACCAAAGAAAAAATAAGTGTTTGATTTCATCACATCCTCCTCCATCTCCCATGAGAATCTCCCATTCTTGCATTCTATAAGATCTTTACTAAACTTATAGTCTTGCCTCTCAATTCTTTGGTTTGTTGATCTCACTCCTAACTTGTAAGGCCTTAACTGATAAGTCTTCTTTATTAGTATAATTTCTATTCAATAATATTCAACCTTTGGTTTTTGACAAGCGAAAAGATTATATTAACAATAACCTTCCCTTAGAGCTCTATGTGATCTGTGTGATCGGAGCTCCCAATAGTATTGATAAGTGAATATTTATGTTCTTATTTAACTTTTAATCTTAGATTCTTATATTTGATTTGTGTACTCTAAAAGATTTTCTTAATTAGGATTTGACATAATTGAGTTTATTGAGCATAAGATATAAAAAACATGTTAGAAAGAACTTTTTAGTTGCATAAATGTTCTTTGGATATTTTGAAGTGTTTTAGCTTAGCTACAGCTAAGCTAAGTTAAGCTAAGCTCATGGAGGTGCAAAAATAAAATGTTTAAAACTTCAGGACACCTTAAAGATAAATTCAATAATATAAAATAATCAAAACCACAAAAATCCAAGAAAAACATTTCATGAAGAAGGAAAGAAAATAACGAAAAATTGAATAAATATGGCTAAATCAAGAAGAGGGAACAAACAACAAAAATTGGACCTTGCAACTTTCTCTACTTTTTCCTATAAAAAGGGTTGCGATAATTGATAAATCTTTATGATAAAAGATAATTTTGAAAAAATATATCTTTAAATATTTTATTTTATATTTTTAAATAATTACCTTATTTAACTATATTAAAAAATATTAAAAGATAATATTTGTCAAATCTTTTAAAATCTAGAAAAGATCTTCTTAAACATTTTTAGATCTTCACTACAATCAAATATATTATATATATCATGAGGATATTGAATTAATTAGAAGATAATTGGAGGAGATTATATTATTAGAAAGAAGATTACTACAACAAAAAGACCCAAAATGAAGCTCACTCATTTTTCTATATAAGAGACCTATGAAACACATTTAGAGAGCTTAGGAACCCTTTTTGGGGGACCTAATTTCTTCTTCTCCACCATCTTTCACGTTCTCCATTCTTTTTTCTTCTATTTCTATGTTATTTCTACATTTAATGGGTGATAAGCCTCTTAGGTTGATTTTACTTTAATTTCTTAACTGCATTATGAGGTTAGAATGAAATAATTTATTTATTCTTTTAATTCTTGCTGTAATTTATTTTTATCTATATCTTTTGCCTTTTAATAAAGTAAAATCAATGATTTTTACATTGTACCAAGTTAGCGTGATGTTAAATCTACATAACACGTCAATCATACGAGTCCAAGGGTTTTTACTTTTAATTGAGAATGTATTTTGATAAAATTTAGAAACTTTCATGGGATTGAATGAGCTTTTATTAATAATTTAGAATGTACTTTGATTAAAGATGAAAACTTTAACCAGAATTAATGAAAAATGTACTTTGGTTAATTAGTTTTTTACTTGATATAAAGGTAAGTGAATAGACATGATTATGTATAGTAATAACTAATTACGAATGTACTTTGGTTAAATTTAAAATGATCAAACTAAAAAGTTTTTGCTTTTAATTGAGAATGTACTTTAGTTAACTGTGAGAATCCCAACAAATTAATTGATAATTTACATTAATTAATTTGAAAATATAAGACAATAATTAATTCATTGATAATTCTTAGATAATCGATATGAATCTATTTTGGAAAAGTATACTATTTTATAAAAATCATTTTAAAATCTTTAACTAATTTATTCTTATCAACTTCACAGTTATCTTAATCTTAAATATTAAATCTATTAGGTTAGATCTTTACTTTTATATTTTATCTTCAAAAAATATTGACTTCATATTGAGACATATTAATTAATGTCGAAAAAAACAGAAGACATTGATTGAGGTCTGAAATTGTTAATTTTGGACGTTAATTAACATTGAAAAATGATAATTTTTGAGTTAATGAGCGTCTTTTTTTGTCATTTTCCAACATTAACCAACTCCTTTATTTTTTTTAATAAATAGTGATTCATTTTTCTTTCAACTTTACAAGACCTAAAAATCAGAAAAAACAAAAAGCCCAGTTTTGTCATTTTATATATTCAAAACCGAATGATGAAGTACAAGCTATCACAAGTGAATGATGTTACACTAAATAGTAATGCATTAACAATTAACTTTGTGATTTTTGGTTTTGATATTTTTGAATATTGTTTTGGTTGAAATTTTTTTTATCACTCCTTAGAATCCCTATTTCAAGGGAAAAATCCATGAGACTTAATTTTGGGTCTATGTGAAGTTTAAAAAATATTTGGAGCTTTGAACAAATTTTCAGATCATTTGGAGTTGTTTTAAATATCTTTCGAGTTTTACCCTAAATTTGGGTGTATACTATGTATGAACAAGAAACAAGTTCAACAATATCAATATCAATATCAACAATACCTTTATTTTTAATGAACTCAGTGAAATATAATGTGTGAAAAGTTATATTCCGATGTCTTATACATTTATGACGTATGAAACTAAGACATTTGAAGTCATACGTGAGTACATTTTCACCTTTGCATCGAAGATTTTCGTGAAAATTACCTTATATAACATCGAAGATTAAGAATTCTGATGTTTAATGACCATATGACGTCAAAAAATATAAATTTTGATGTTAAAATTGAATATTTATTTACAAAAATGTCACTCATCGTATTTTTAAATTAACTTTTTCATATTGCAATATTGAACTTGAAACGTCAAAACCTTAGTGAATGAGAAGTATTAGCCGAAATAATGACTTTGTTTATTTGGAATGTTAACCGAAGTAATGACTTTGTTTATTGTGACTTTGTTCCATATTATAAATATTGAGCCAATTATCTTTTCCTTTACATATTCATTCTCGAAAACTTTCAACATTAATTTTTTCTAATATTCTTTTACTTGATGAATTTAGTTGAAATAAAAAGTTGAAATGTTTATTGGATGGTCTTCGTTTGGTAGCATAAACGATTTGGACAACCACTTATTTACATATTGGTAAATCTTTCGTAGCATAAACGATTAATTTTTCTAAACATGTGTTCAACTAATTTGTAAACTTTGAAGTATGAATCATGAAAAAAAGGGGATATGGAGAAAGTGCATCTCAAGTTACAAAACGATCTAACCATATATAATAAAAATAATACATTTATATATAATATTTGACAATCTTATGAAGTCGAAAATTATACAATCACCAGTTGTACATGTTACTTCAGATTTTAACCAATTCATCATAAACAAGGTATCTAAGTTGACTATTTATCTTCTACGAAGAATTATTATCATTTTACTTTAAATTCAAAACAATGTGAATTACTAATTAACATCAATTGGAAAACATCTCAGTGTCAAAGTTATATCGTAATACGTGTCAGAATTATTATAATGAATGTTTTATATTTAATTTAATGTTTATATTCGTTATTTTGTTTAATTTTATTTACATTTTTTTAAAATAAGATAGTTTTAACTCATATTTTTAAAATAAGATAGTGAAATTATTAATAAAAAAATATTAAAATTGTTACATATGGATAGATAGAGATAAATTTATTGTATCACATGTAAGGAATGAAACGCAGAAAGTTAAAATCATATTCACAATTCCAAAATTTATGAATTCTGTTGGTAAATCTTCTTCTTTGTAATAAACACCAAAAATTCTCCCTATAATATAAAGTTATTTGATAAATGTTATTTTTTCAGTGTTTAACAGTGAAAAGATAACAAGTAGACATATAAATTTAAATAACTACGTTTTTAAAATTATGCATCATATTTTAAAAGTGTTAAAAGATTATTTTATAATCAAATATACCTTATTTGTAATATATTATAATAAATATTTTTTTTATGGTTTTGAAAATCTGGAATAAGTTCTGACAGCTGATTGTTTTTTTCTTTTATAGAATTCGCAACTATATTCGCAACTAAAAGTTCTCCATTTAATACAATGAAACTTTTTACTACTATTTGATAAGGATCATTCTCTAACACTTCCATTGCTCTCACTCTTATCTTTAAAATCCTTCTCCACAAAATTGATTCATACCCTGTCAAAACCCATACAGTAAATACGCCCTTTCGCAATCTCACCAAACAAATGGATTGATTTGAATTTGTGGTTTTTCCCCATTTAAAAATTCCCATCTTACAGCTTTTGTCATGAGAACCCCTTCTTGCTTCTTGTTTCTTGTTAAGTAAGGAGAACAATCTGATATGAAGTGAATAGCTTCTTTATGATACACAGGCATGTCAAATCTTAAACTTCTGCTGCCACTGAAAAATCTTTCTTTTGCTTTCCACATTCCTTCCTTGTACACATTGCATTCAAAATATGAAGACCAGTCAACTAAATCATCAATAAAATGATATATCATAAAATTACCATCAGAGTCGCATAGAAAACCAATTTTGTGATCGTAAAAACTGTTATTTTGAAGGTGGTCATGAGTTGGGATAGCTGTGTTGGGATAAACTTAAATTTAGAGATTTATTATTTTATTTGTTTTGAGTTTGGTAATATTTGGTTTGATTTGATAGAGATCAAATAAGGATGGGTAGTTATGAGTTTTTGTTTATCTAGGTAGAATATTATTTTGTGATAGAATAAGGAGATTTGATTTCTAAGTTAGTTGATATTTTATATTCAGTTTTTATTATTTTATTATTTGTAATTGGCCCAAGGCCCTATTTTCACCTATTTAAAGGTTGCTAAGGTTTAATGAAAAATAACCCACAATGGATTGAAGAGTAATATTATTTGTGTGGGTCACCGTTTTTAACCCCTCCTCCTTGTTAGACCTAACAGTGGTATCAGAGCTCATGGTTCAGGTCTGGTGATCGGGCTCAGACGAGTACGTCCCCCCATGATCAGGTGAGTCAGGTTTGGTGACCGGGCTCAGACGAGTACGTCCCTCCATGATCAGGTGAGTCAGGCAGGAGGCCAGTGGCCACCGAATGAATCATGAGAGGTGGGGAGAGCAAGAGATGCTCAAGTGTTTGACCATGGATTGAGAAAGAGAAGTGATGGCCATGGTGTACTCGAGGAGTCGATGGTTTGCCGTTTGCCTTGGTGACCATTGGGAATGTTTCCGCTGGAGGGGGAGTGAGTGAGAGAAAAAGAAAAAAGAAAAAAAAAAGAGAAAAAGAGAGAGAGGAGAGTCAAATACCCAGATAGAAAAATAGATGGGAAGAGTCTTGAGTGTCTGAGAGAGAAAGAGAGAAAAGGAGAAAGAGAGAGTAAGAGAGGGCTAATCTTGCAAAAACAGGACTCGTTCTATGAGTGATAGACAAGTCCAGCGGTGAGAAGATAACAAAGGAGGCATCTTCAAAAGACGCGTACAAGGGACAACTGTGATAAGCAAGATCGGCTTCACATTTTGAGAAGTGGAGAAGTTCAGAACACTTAAGACATGAGGAGAAGAGGACTGAGAGAAGAAGTCGAGAATAAAGGAAGAATTTAAGTTTATGGGGAGTTTGTTGGGATAAACTTAAATTTAGAGATTTATTATTTTATTTGTTTTGAGTTTGGTAATATTTGGTTTGATTTGATAGAGATCAAATAAGGATGGGTAGTTATGAGTTTTTGTTTATCTAGGTAGAATATTATTTTGTGATAGAATAAGGATATTTTATTTCTAAGTTAGTTGATATTTTATATTCAGTTTTTATTATTTGTAATTGGCCCAAGGCCCTATTTGCACCTATTTAAAGGTTGCTAAGGTTTAATGAAAAATAACCCACAATGGATTGAAGAGTAATATTATTTGTGTGGGTCACCGTTTTTAACCCCTCCTCCTTGTTAGACCTAACAAGGTGACCAGGAATGTGTTGCTGGGTTAATGATAAAAAACTTTACTTCATTCTCACTAAACATAGAACAAAGAGCCAAACCGTTGGTTGAACATAAAATCTTGACTCCCTTGGAAAAAAATGCGAGAACATTTTTAGACATCCCTGATGTTAGGATTTAATATATGTTAAGATTTAATATCTTGTTAGGATTTAATATATATTAAGATTTAATATCTTGTTAGATTTTAAGATCTTATTTGTTATTATTTTTGTTTGTTATTATTCTGTGTATATTGCTGATAGATTAGATAGAGTTATAACTAATTCTGTTATAATCTTGATGTATAAATATTTGTATCTACATTATGCAGAATCAAGATAATACATAGATCATTCTTTGCTTCTCTGTTTTTCCTCTCAGCATGATTCTCATTATTTAAGATGGTATCAGAGCTCTTCAATTGAAGAGTTCTGTTGTGCCTCTGATCTTCATTCGATGTTTTCCCCTTCTTGATTTCTTTGTGTTTTTTTTACCAAACCAACTCATGGCTGTCATTGATCATTACCACATGGCTGAAAATTGTTACAAAAGAAATGGCTATCCATCAGGATCTTCAGGATTCTCCTACAACAAAGGGATAAGAGGAGGTCAAGGCTATTCATCAAATAAAGGAGGCTTTGGCAGAAGATCAAATTCAAGTTCATACAACTCAAAGGTTTGCACTTTTTGCAATATCACTGGACACACTGTTAATGAATGTTTTAAGAAGCATGGTTACCCTCCTAGGCATAAACTGCACAGACCTGTTATCACTCCTCAGCAATATCAACATTTGATAGCCCTCTTGCAACAACAAACACAATTGGGATCCTTTACAACTACTTCCCACATCAATCAAACTGGTACAACTTTCTCTCCAAATACTTCTTTTATTGGTAATGTGCTACCAATTTCTCATGCTACAGACCATGTCATGTGGATTATAGATTCAGGAGCCAGTGATCATGTAACTTCTTCCTTACATCTATATTCATCCTATAAGCCTCATATTCTGGAACAGTAAAGATTATTGATTCTTTGTCTATTTCTAATGTCTTATATCTTCCACAATTTAATTTCAATCTTATATCTATTTCCAAGCTTACCACATCCCATAATTGTCAACTAATATTTCTTGACAATCAATGTTTTATACAAGACAGACACACCAAGAGGATGATTGGTATAGTTGATGCTCAAGATGGGTTGTATACACTCAAAACCTCTTTTAGCTCCATCAACACCACAATTTGTAATAAGGAAGCCATTGATATTTGGCATTACAGATTAGGCCACCCCTCCCATGAGAGATTACGTGTAATGCAACAGTTATATCCTGTGATTAATTTTGATCACTCTTTTATTTGTACTCCTTGTCATATGGCTAAACAAAGGAAACCTTCTTTTCCTCATAGTACTTCTCAAGCTTCTTCTATTTTTTCTTTATTACATGTTGATATTTGGGGCCCTTGTGCTGCTACTTCCATTCATGGTCATAAATATTTTTTAACCATTGTTGATGATTTTTCTAGATATGTATGGGTGTTTCCTTTAATCTCAAAAGCTGAAACTCAGTCACATTTACAATCTTTCATTACCTATGCTGAAAGACAGTTTAAAACTAAGGTCCTAAGCATTAGATCTGACAATGGAATTGAGTTTATTATGGCCGAATTTTATAAAAATACTGGAATTGTTCATCAAACAACTTGTGTGGAAACCCCCCAGCAAAATGGCTTTGTTGAGAGAAAACACCAACACTTATTAAATGTTACCCGCTCCCTCCTTTTTCAAGCACACTTACCAAACATTTTCTGGTCTTATGCTCTTATTCATGCCTCTACCCTCATAAATTGCCTTCCCACTCCTCTCCTAAATAACCATTCTCCACACCAAAAATTATATAGTTCTCCTTTTGATATTACCACTCTTAAAGTTTTTGGCTGCCTTTGCTTTGTCAACACCTTGTCAAACAATAGACATAAACTTGATCCAAGAGCCTTACCCGTTATTTTCCTTGGCTATAAACCGCACAAAAAAGGCTTCATCACCTTCAACCTCAAAACCAAGGCCATTGAGATTTCTAGAAATGTTGTCTTTCATGAAAGATGTTTTCCCTACCACAATGAGTCATACACCACTCCTAATTCCCACCTTGTCACCCACCCACCTTTGCTCTATATTGACCAATGTATGCCCACAACTCATACAGATACTTCGCATCCTTCTCCACCTAGTTCACCTCCCACCCTACCTGCTCCTAATATTAGAAGATCCACCCGACAGAAATATAGACATTCAAGACTATCTGAATTTGAAACGTCTTATGCATCAACTATTACCTCTCATTCTTGAGGTATCAAGCATCATCTTGCTTCTGTCATGTCATATAAGAAACTTGCAACACCTTACTACCGATTTATTATGAAAATCTCTACTAACATTGAGCCTAGATCTTATTCTGAGGCATCCAAGTATCCTCACTGGGTTAGAGCCATGGATGATGAGCTTGCTGCATTGGCCAGAAATGATACTTGGAAAATCACAGATTTACCTATTGACAAAACTGTTGTAGGCTGCAAATGGGTTTTCAAAATCAAACACAAGGTTGATGGAAGCATTGAAAGATATAAAGCTAGATTGGTAGCCAAGGGCTACACTCAAATTGAAGATCAAGACTATCTAGATACCTTTTCTCCCGTGGTTAAAATCACAACGGTTAGACTGGTTATAGCTCTTGCGGCAGCACATAATTGGCATCTTAAGCAACTAGATGTTAATAATGCTTTTCTTCATGGTACATTAAATGAAGAAGTTTATATGATACCTCCTCCAAGGCTCAATTGTATCAAACCAAATCAAGTATGCAAGTTACAAAAATCACTTTATGGTCTTAAACAAGCAGACAGACAGTGGTATGCTCGTTTATCTGATTTCCTCTTGTCTAATGGCTTTCTCCAATCTACATCTGATCATTCTTTGTTCACAAAACATTCTGATTCCAATGTCACTATTTTAGTGATTTATGTTGATGATATAGTACTCACAGGCAATGATCTAATATAAATCACTCATATTACTCATCTTCTTGACGTAACATTTAAGATTAAAGATCTTGGCAATCTTAAATTCTTTCTTGGTCTTGAAGTGGCTAGAAACAAAGAAGGTATTTGTATTTCCCAAAGACAATATACTCTGGACATTCTCAAAGATGAAGGTTACTTACACTCTAAGCCTGTTTCCACACCTTGTGATTACCGTACAAAGCTCAGCACAAATTCTGGCCAACCTCTAAATGATGCAACTTCATCTTCTTATAAACAATTGATTGGTATATTATTATATCTCACCAACAGTAGACCAGATATTTCATTTGCAGTACAACAACTAAGTCAATTTCTCTCAAATCCTAGCACAGATCATCAACAAGCAGCTTCCAGGATTCTTAGATATCTTAAAGGTGCCCCTGGAAAAAGGATTTTCTTTCCCAGCGATAACATCATACAATTGAAAGGCTTTAGCGATTCTGATTCGGCAGGCTGCATTGATACCAGAAGAAGTATCACTGGTTACTCTATCTATCTTGGTTCTTCACTTATTTCATGGAAATCGAAGAAACAAGCCACTATATCCAAAAGTTCCTCAGAAGCTGAATACAGAGCTCTTGCCACAGCTACTTGCGAAATTCAATGGTTAACTTTTCTTCTACAGGATCTTCACGTAACTTTTCAACAACTAGCAGTTTTGTTTTGTGATAACAAATCTGCCTTTCATATTGCTGCAAATCCAGTTTTCCATGAACGCACGAAACACATTGAAATAGATTGCCATATTGTGAGGGAAAAGCTTTCTTCTGGCTTACTTAAACTACTGCCAATTCATTTTGCATGTCAGTTAGCTGATATCTACACCAAAGGACTTCCTCCAGCAGCTTTCAAATTTCTGGTTTCCAAGCTGGGAATGATTGACATTCATTCTCCAGCTTGAGGGGGCTGTTAGGATTTAATATATGTTAAGATTTAATATCTTGTTAGGATTTAATATATGTTAAGATTTAATATTTTGTTAGATTTTAAGATCTTATTTGTTATTATTTTTGTTTGTTATTATTCTGTGTATATTGCTGATAGATTAGATAGAGTTATAACTAATTCTGTTATAATCTTGATGTATAAATATTTGTATCTGCATTATGCAGAATCAAGATAATACACAGATCATTCTTTGCTTCTTTGTTTTTTCTCTCAGCATGATTCTCATTATTTAAGACATGATGATAATTCTTCTCCAAGTAAGGGATGAAATTCAACTGGGAGATTGCACCATTATTTAGTTGCTTCAATAGGAATTTCTGGCTGGATGAGAAAACAAGTGTCATCCCTCAAGAGTGCATGTTGATCTTCTTTGAATGCAAAATTAGATTCTTTTGGAAACTTTGACAATATCTTGCATGTAGACATCAATCTGTATATGTCTTTTGCAGGTAATTTAGAGAATATTTCAAAGAAATTATCAGAAGACAAACTCATTGTGAAGTTTTGGATGACAAAACGAAGTTACAAGTGTATGAAAGAAAGATAGAGAGAAAATGAAAATGCAAATATCCCCTTGACAAATCTACATTTATAACAAATCTTTTGGATGTTTAATTTTCTTTGTAATATCTCTAACATTTTATCTTCAATCTGTTTAAATTTAAATAACTACATTTTTTAAATTGTGCATCTAATTTTAAAAGATTATTTTATAACGATTTTAAGTTTAAAAAATATGATGAATTCTGAAAACCCCAATTATTTTTTTCTTGCTTGTAATATTTACGATCTTCAATTTCTTTAATTTGAATATTCAATTGTATTTATATATATATATATATATATATATATATATATATATATATATATATGATGATGATGATGATAGAAGAAAAAAAAAACGTAAGCATATGAATTTAAATAACTAAATTTTTAAAATTCCGCATAATATTTTTAAATTTTAAAATATTTCTTAAAAATATTTAAATCTGAAAGATTTCTATCGAGAATATAAATTTGGTACGAGTTCCTTATTTATTTTACATTGTGTGTTTGTATTTTCAAATTAATTTCCTTTAACATCAATCTTTCAAGAACGTATCCAATTGAAAAAGTTGCATTAAATGGGAAAATATATCTATGAAAACAAAATTAATCCTTTTTTCTAATAAATTTTGACAAAGTAATATTTTGGATGAGATTCGGTTGAAATATATTCTCTATATAAATTGTTGAAATTTTGAAAAAACTATACAAATTATTTTAAATATTTTAAAACTGACTACAAATTAATATCTATATTTTATGAAAACGTTAATATTTTTAGATTTTTATTTTTAAATCTAAAAGTTAACTTTAAAAGCCGAATATATATATATATATATATATATTATTTTTCTTTGTACTAGGTAACCCAGACGGGTCAGACGGACGATTTCCGTGCAATGATAAGATCGGACGATCGTGACAGACGAGCTACCGAACATGATTAAGGTAAGATGAGTTAAGAGTTATTGGGTTGTGATTGGGCCCTGATTAAGGGTTTACTAATCCAAGGCCCATAACCAAAACTATAAATACAGGTCAAAGGTAAGAGGTAGGCAGATTCATTAATAGTACATTTATTATAGTACTCAGATTATCGGACGGATAATTATTGACTTTAGCATCGGAGAACCTTTGTCAGGTACCCTCCCGGACGAGACTTGGACCGAAGGGGAGACGGATAGAGAAAGAGACGACCGACTTTAGGAGACTTGGACTGAAAGGAGGAGACGGACAGAGAAGGGACCAATCGGCTACTGGAGGAAATTGTGTAGGAATTAGGTGACTTAACCCTATACCGAAACATTTTGGCGCCCACCGTGGGGCTGTAAACTCTTTGGCAAGTGTACCAAATAGTTTTTAGTAATAAACCGGTAAGACCGGATATCGTATCCCAAGAGACTTGTATAACACTTTACTATCGTACAATTATCTAACTAATTTAGACTAAAGAATGATTCCCTTTAATGTGAATTAGTGCAATGAAAGTAAATATAATGCATAAGTAAAAGATTGAACTTCTTGGGGTTAAAACACTAGGAAATGAAAAGATTAGAGATGATATGGAATAGAGATGTTGGAGAATGATTTCAACTATTACATTCTCATGCAAATGCAAATAACTTCTTCTTCATTTAAATGCTTCTGTCAACCTACTAAGTTACTCAAACCCAATCCCTCGGTGAGAGAGCCTAGATTTACTCATTAAATCCCAATCCCTTGGCAACCTAACAAGTTCATCTACATTAAGACTAGAGATTTAAGACAACTAAAGGTCCAAGCTCTATCCCTAAACACTATTTCCTTTAGGTGTTTAGTCCAGTTCAAGGTTCACACAACATTTCCCAATATCAAGCAAACCCTAAAATCATGCTATGGTTGATCAAGTCACAACAAGCTTTAAGCACATGAAATAAACACTAGCAAATAATGAAAGAAGCTTGTATTCATTCAAAACAAGTGCATTTACAAGTGAGTTTCGTAGTTTACATCATTCCCCAACAAAATGAACTTAGCTCTCCATAGTCATGAAGAGCTTGAGCTTACAATGGAAGAAAATGGAAGAGATGGAGACCCAAGGAGGAAGAAATGAGAGTTCCCACAGCTTAAATCCATCTCCCAATGGTCCAAAATTGTGTTTTCGTGCTTCAGCCACCAAGAAGATGGCACCATTGTTGCATGAGAGCCTTAAATAGGTCTAGGGTGCCATGTCAGCAAAAGTCGCGCCCAGCCCCCCCTTCTGGGTGCCCGGGCGCCATGATTAAGCAAGAACAGCGAAGCAAAGGGTGCTCAGCCCCCTCCAAGGGCGCCCAGGCGCCAAGATTAGAGTGAAACTGTGAATCAAAGGGCGCCCAGGCGCCATGTTTTTGCTAGAAGTGCGAGTTGAAGGGCGCCCAGGCGTGGAGTCTGCAGTGAAACTTCTTCAAATCTTGCTTTTGTAGCTCTTCCTTGGCTCCACACCCTTGATAGTTTGGATGCTCTTCCAAAGCACACAAATTTCCTACAAAACTTGAGGAATTAATGATTAAAACTTCTATGTGTAACCTATGCTAAACCTATTCACAAAGTTAGATAAAAGAGAGGATTAAGCATGTTTCAAGCGTTAAGAGAGTTGATTTGGTAAGAAAATTGCACCACAAATAATGGTAAGAATTACCGTTATCAGCTTCCAACTGCTTGTTTATAGAGTGTGGCATCTGCTTTAGGCCCTGCATCATTTTTGGATAATTTCATTCCTGGGACTATTGGGTTCTTGACTGCATTGCATTCCATCATATTAAACTGAGCCAAAACTTCCTGTGCATATTTCCTTTGACATATAAAAATGCCATATGAATTCTACTTTCTTGAATACTATTAGGCAATACTAAAGTTGCCTTAAAAAGAAGTATTAATTTGATAGCTTCAACGACAGCTTATCAAATTTGCCTTCTCGGCCCCGGACTCGGCCGGTTTCCACGTCGAGTCTGTTGTACTGTTGTGCTCAGTCGTGTCCTCTCGGGTGGTCTTGCCTTACTCCTCTTCCCCTTTCTTCTTACCTCGCTCCTCTTCCCCTTTCTCCTGGGCTAAACGTTCGAGCACTCTGCCATGACGGCCGCTATCTCTTCTTCGTGTCGTTGTTGCATTTCCTCCATTTTCTGCATTAAAATCCTTATCATCTCGGTCGGGTCCTTACTGTTCATGTTCCTTGTGGTCACCATTAGGCTTGATCACTCAGCCCCTGATAACGGTTGATTTAACGTGTTTGTGTGTGTATATTTTGTGAACAAATCAACTCCTTCATAGCTTTTACCTTATTTTATCCTCAGGTTTAGTGTGTTTTCTAGTTTTCTTGTGTTTTATTTAGTATATGTTTGTTTTACCTCTAATATCTTTGTTTGAGTGTGTGAAATAAATGAATAGGAAGAAATTCTAGTGGAGGAAAACTAGCAAGAACTCAAGGGAACATGTTTTGGGACAAGAAAAGATCAATTTGAAGCAAATACCCATGTTGGACGCCTTTGGAGCATGCAGATCTGCAGAGAAAGAGAAAAAGATGCAGTGCAGAAAAATCAGGCCCGGGCCCCCCAAAAAGGGGCTGAGTTCCTTAGAAGGGGGCTGGGCGCCCTTCCATTCGCAGATTCGCCCAAAACTTCGCGCCTGGGCGCCCTAGAAGGGGTGCTGGGTGCGACTTTTGCTGATGTGTAAAAAATGGGTTATTTAAACATGGGTCTCGCGATTTTTTGGGGATTCTTCTCCTCCTACACTTCATTCTTCACCTAGAGAGATTGGGAGAGGCCCTTGGAGGCTATTTGGGGGTGTTGGAAAGCTCTCTCACTCCTCCTTAGGTCTTCAAGCTTCAGTAATGGTGATTTTGCCCCTTTTGGGTTGAGGAAGAAGATGGGTCACAAATTGGAGATGGAGTTGCGAAGGGGAGGCGCACATGGAGCATGGAGCAGTTGCCAAGAACCATGGGAAAGGCTTTGCATCTTCTCTTTGGTTCCAATTTCTTCCCTATCTCTTCAATTTTGTGAACCCTAAGTTCTCCACCATGGAGAGTTTTTCCTATTTGTTGAGATTAGATGTAATAGACTGAATCTTGTGTATATTGTGATGTTAATACATATGCTTTTCCATTTCAATGTTAGTATTTGATTTCTATGCTTAATGCTTGCTTTGGATTGATCACCCATGCATGAATTATGGTTCTTGATGTATTAGAAAATATGACTTGAACTTAGAACTGAAATTGAACACCTAATTGATGGAATTGGGTTGTTTGTAAATGCATGAGAATGAAGTGGATGAACTCTAGTCTTGACAAATTGTAAATATACTATGTTAAATTCCTTGCACACGAACTGTTTGATAAAATACCAAAAAGAGTTTCTTGTGTTGTTTTGTACACTTTGATGTCTAATTGAGTTATAAAAGGAAGAATTGTCATGTGTTGCACAAGTCCCTTAGGAGAGAACGATATTTATCACTTGCTACGCTGCGATCGATGCACTTGCCATTGGTTTTGCAGTCAACAGAAGCCTCATGTATCTAATGACAACTCGACCTGACCTAATGTATGTGGTTAGCCTCATTAGCATATTCATGGAGAATCCTTCAGAGATTCATTGGCATGCTGTCAAACGTATCCTACAGTATATAAAGGGAACCACAGAACTGGGAATACTTTACAAGAAAGGAGAAGATATAACTCCGATGGCCTATACAGATAGTGATTATGCAGGTGATGTAGATGATAGAAAGAGCACATCAGGATTTGTTTTTTCGTTAGGAACTGGTGCAGTTTCATGGTCATCCAAAAAACAACCAATAGTGACATTATCTACTATAGAGTTTGAATACATAACTGCAGTTTCATGTGCATGTCAATGCATCTGGATCATGAGAATTTTGGAGACCATAGGTTTCAAAAGACAAAAACATAGTTTGATTATGTGTGATAGCAATTCAGCTATTAAGTTGTCAAAGAATCCAATATTGCATGACAGAAGCAAACATATTGATGTTATATTTCATTTCTTAAGAGATCTGGTTAAGGAAGGGAAAATCAAGTTAAGTCACTGTAGCACTCAAAATCAAATAGCTGACATAATGACTAAACCACTCAAGCTAGAGCAGTTTGTGAAGATTATGAGTATGTTGGGCATGATTGCAGCATCGGAAGTAAACTAAAGGCTTTTGGAATTTAGTTTAAGGGAGGGATTGTTAGAAGGTTTTTATGCTGTTTTTATTTAAGTTTAAATATTGTTAAAAGTCTTTTATTTTATGCCGTTAAATAAAGGTCTTATGCTGACTTATTATTAGGAATTGAGGAGCTAATTTTTAGAAACGTGATCAATTAGGAGATTTCTCACTCATTTAGGAGAATGGGAAAGAGCAGTTACTTTCTTTTTATTATTTAATCATCAGATAAATTAATAACACATTTAAATATTACATTCAAAAAGCGTTTCTTACCTTAATTGTGTTCACACTTTTTACACAAGTTCAAGCAGTTAATGCATCATATTTGTAATGAATTTCTCTTATTATTTTGTATCAGCACAATGGAATAATAATAACAAAAAATCAGCAACGTATCCATCTCTTAATATCAATATTTTCATAATAAAAATACAACAAGCAAGAAGGCTCAAGTATATTAAATGAAAATACTGGTTTTATTCTTTGATCATGTTTCATGATTCCTATATGATAGCCAAAGCAGATGTTGTGCTTGTCTGCAAATTACAAATGAGAGAATCCTAATGATTGTTCAACTATAAGTTCAAGGCACAATTGAGTTTATTTTTTAGTTGTAGGACTTTCCAAACGAATATAATCATACATAATTCCTTCAAAGAGAGTTTTGGCATTTGATTGTGTCAAATAGATGGTGTTTTTTCCTTTTACCAATTGATTGCTATCTACACCTACACTGTACAACTCATACAATCCATGGATGCCGTGCCTTGCTATGGCATTGTCATTGCCAATTAGCTTTTCTGTTGCGAAGTATGGAGGGTTTGAATTCGGCTTGTTGAACCTAACCTGATTATCCATCTCAAAACATGTTAGACACCATAGTCATAGCAGAAAACAAAGATCAATTATGGAAAAAGTAAATTGTTCTACCTCCAATTTAGAATTGGTGGCAGATGCCAAGGCCAATTGCAGTGTGTAGTTTCCCTTTATGATATTCTCAAGCTGGAATTGAATCTGCCAAGTGGTTGGCATGAATTTGCCCGTTTTTGTGCTCCTGCATGCATCAGTGTGTAATTTAGAAGAGAAAACTGATGATAACAATCATAAAATTTCTATATGTTAAATAAAATTTACCTGGTAACTTGAGCATAAAACCAGTCCTTATGATAGTCAGAAACATCGACTGTGAAAATAAGATCTTCTGTTGGATATAAATCAGTATAACGTCTCCACAAGCCGTATTGCCTAAACCTGTCACGGTAGAAATTCTTTCAGAAAAACTGAAAATAGAGTGTCAAAATTTGTTGTTGACAATGAGTTTTGGGCTAACCCATTTTTGCTATCCTTTAGGTACAATTTGTTCACAAGCTCAGGGTAAAGGTCTGGTACATGGAACTCTGCAGCTGACCTATCTGGGATCCCAATTTCCCACAAAGTAGGACCATTTCTTGGAGGATTGTATACAAGTGAACCCAAGTTGATGTCGCCTCCTACAGCACATTTTACATGCCAGTTATTATCTTAGGAAACAAGTTATAATTAATTTGGGTGTTTACTAACATCTTAAATGTTTAAATTATTAAGTGAAATTGTAAAATCACACAAACGATTTTACATTCAAACAATTAGAGCTTGAAGGGTTAACTATGCACAGGTTTACTGTGCCTTATGCTGAAAACTAACTTTTCATTAAGGCAACAAAAGTGATCTATATTCTAATCCCAGGCCATGAATCAATTGCTCCAAAAGTTTAAATCTTTGGAAATCTATACTTAACATACTTGAGAGAAGAAGAAAGTTACCTGGTTTGATAACAACATTGACTTCATATTTATAATTTCCAATGAAACCAGGGACCCATGCATACAAGGTGTAAATCCCAGGTACAATATTTGTAATTGAGAAGCTTCCATCTTTGTCGGTTTGAGTCCAGAATTGATAACCCTGTGAATATCATGTATAGGTCAAACACCTTTTAGCTGAATGCTTCACTAGCCATTCAAATTTCAAGATATTAAAACTCATTGACTCCTACAACAATTGTACCTTGCTTTCTATTTGCCATGATCCTGCATCTCCAGGTAAAGCTAGACCAACGTAAGAACTTTTAGCTGGTTGAGCCGTCCCTCCCCTGATGAATTAGAGAAAGCAATTAGGAATTCAGCTCATCTATATTGGTTTATTCTATGTATTTAAACAATAAAATTAAGGCAAATAAAGTATTATCATATACCGATCTTTAACTTGAAGTTTTCCTGACACCATTCCCCGTTGACTGGGTGGGATGAAATCTTTTGATCCGATGAAATCATAAGGCCATTTTTTTTCTTCATTGGATAACTAATTTACCAAAGAACAACAATATATCGTGTCATAATATAATACTTCACTGGAATAATGTACAATGAATAGTCGTATGTGAGTGTTAAAGGTAATAGTAAGTACCTGTGTTACAGCGTCTGACCACAGAGACTTAAATTGAGTTTTCGTTGGAGCAGAGTTAAGGTAAATAAAAATTGGCCCAAAAACCTTTTTATAAGTCTCCCCTTCATCAAATGCAATGACTGCCTCCTTGCCAGCATAATGAGTGCTGGTAAACATCTGCACACAGAAAAAATAAAAAACTTAGTACAACAAAAACAACAACGAAAACAGAATTAAAGAAGTATTATACATCTGAACACAAACAATAGGAAAGTTAGAACAACAACAACAACGAAAGCAGAAGTATAGAAGTATTATACATTTTTAACATAGTATTTTAATTTTCTGTAACATCTTTAATACCAATTATCTACTTAATATAAGAGGAAACTCTAGTAAGGAATGTGGATGGATTCAGGGATTTGTTAGGTCTTACGGAAAGAGAAGTTGAGCCAACATGAGAAGTGAGTTCTTGTTTAACGGGCCCAGCATTGCGGAACTCATTACTGGGTGTTATCACCCAGAAACCCACTGGTGCCGAATCATCCTCTGCAATCCACCCATGAACTGAGTTATCTTTGTTCTCTGTCGAGTATTGATATTTATCATCAACCTATAACCCAACAAACACGTCTTCGATTCACACACATTATAGGCAACAAAAGAAAAATAGAAAAAATCAATATGTCAATTCAACCAGAGGCATAACCAAGAAAGAATCACCTCTCCTCGAATTTGTGGGTCAGTTGCATGGGTTAAGAGAACAGCTTCTGGATACGCAAGCACCTTGCCCGTTCTTCTGTCTTCTGCAGTTGGCATCTTCCTTTGCCTTGTATCAGATATGGCCATATAGTGGAACCTGCATCATTGGTTTGGTTGGTAATAAGTTACACATAGTTTTTTACTCTTCCACTTTTAAAGTAATACTAACTTCAAACTCATCAAACAATGTTTTTTACGAGTCAATGAAAATTACTAACATTAATTTTTCCAAAATCAAAGGCAGATGTTTATTAACTTGTCTGACAGTAACAGTTTGCTAGTTACCTGTCTTCGTCGAGTTTGTAAACAATTCTAATTTGATAAACCGTGACTGCTGGTAATCCTGGTGGACGAGTAAATATTGAGTATGAATAAAACCCAGAATCACCTCTTCGCAATATATACCTGCAAAAAATACGTTTATGTCGGACAATGCTGAGGAGCTAATTCTGCATTTGTTTCAAAGTGTAGGAAAAATTTAGGTTTAAAATCCACACCTTAAGTCTATGTTTATTGGGACACTTGAGCCTTGCATGGAAGCATCCCATGTTTTTAAAAAGGAAACCTCCACCATATCATCACTTGCTTCAATTACTGAGAAATTTGTCCCATTGATTCTGCAGCACAGTATCAATTATTAATTTGTCTCTTGAATTGCAACAGAGCATAAAGCATGCATGCATGCTTACGTTACTCTATTATTGCTTTTGCTATCTATCAAAGAATAGTGACTACGAACTAATGACACGAATGAGTGAATTTAAGTTCGAACTTTTATTATTAATATATCATATCACTAAGCAGATACAACAATGGAGGTTGATCAAATTTGCAGATAGAAGAGAAAATCAATCAATGTTTTATAAAATAATACAAATACAGTGCACCTCTCAAAGATCCCAGGTTTTCCATTTTCGTTCCAAACAACGTCCAAGTACCTATAAATATGTAAGTCAGGTTATTTATATATGTAAAACTAGCAATGACTTAATGTGGATCAAATTAATTTTTTTTTCCATGATTTACATTTTAAGAAAATCGATGATAACTGGGATTTAATTTATTTAGCATAATGTTGTAAGATATATGCACATACCCTCTATCAAATTCTTGGTTTTTTTGACTGAGTATATTCTGAGTTCCGTCATTGTATAGTCCAATAATATAGCCTCCGGGGTTTGACAAATTGAGGGAAACTATGCCGTTTCCAATCACTACCTGAAAATCATCTCAAGACCTCAACTGTTAAAACCTAAGTATTAGACGACGAAATTCAGGCCAATGAATGGTTATTTCCTTCTTATTTTCAATATCCTGAACCAATTCTATCATTAAAAAGAACATTTATCACCTGGTCTTCATTTTTATTCAGCTTGACAGCAGCAGGAGTAGTCTTCAAACTTCTTCTGCAAGTGGGAGTATCGCAGGAAAAGAAGAAAGTTAAAATTCAAATCAAGTCATTTCAAACTGCGACGTTGCTTTTGCAGTATTCAAATAAAAAAGGGAACATATGAACAATACTTGAGACTGAACTGAAATATTTTCCATAATTTTTTTATTAGAAAAAGATTAAACAGTGAGTAACTTAAAAAAGAAAAATAGATATAAAAACGTTATATATAATACGCAAAGTAAAAGATTTATGCATATACAGTAACGATAATACAATTTAATATTTATTTCAACCAAACCGTTATTCTTTCTCCTTTCCAAGCTATATGTTGTGCTAAATTATAAGGAAATTTAACAATTTTTTTAACAAATTTTTCACAATATTATATGTCATTATTTTATTAGTTTATATATTTGAAATGGATCACGAACTATTATATTGTTATAAAAAAATTGTTAAAAAATAAAGTGTTAAAAAAACATTTTCCTAATTATAATTGTAATTCATGAAAAAGAACATTTTTGGAAATATAGCTATTGGAATTGGAAACAAAACACTATCGCTTTCACCACTTGATTTAAAAAGAAAACGAAGAGAAAGTCAAATACACTATGTTTCTCGTCGGAGAAATAGGGGAAGAAGAACATTTGAACTCAGCTCAAAATGTTTTCATTTTGCATGCTTGAAAAACTGAGGTTGAGATATGAATTTTCAGATAAGAATAATAATTTCTAGCTCACCTTCGTTTTAAAATACTATATCTTTATTTTATTTAATTTTCATTATTTTAATCAAACTAAAAAACATAAAATTCACTTATTTTCCATTTCTAAAAGAATTTCCCTTTCGTATTCCTTTTACTGGATCCATTCTGCCTTAATAAAGAAAATATATATTTTTTATTTTATATTATCAATCCATTGTGTAATTTTTAAAATAATATGACTGTCATTTGTGATTACGAGATAATAAAAGAAGACACCCAAGAATAAAAAAAAGAAGAAAAGAACAGCGAGAATATCCTGTGTATAGAAATTTAGGTTTGAAAAAAATGTTTAATACAGCATCTCATATATGAGGTCCCTCTCTTCTAATTAAGTATCTATTAATTATTATTAATGGAAGTTTTGTTAAGTATTCATTAATTATTATTAATGGAAGTTTATATTGAATTAAGTTGTTTGGTTTTTTCTTCTTTATTGAAGTTTTTACAAATTAAAAAGTTTTGACAGTTAGCTAGGTTTTCTCTTTTTTAATTTATGTATCTCATTATTTTACATATTATTTATATATAAAAGATTTAATATGAGTTTTATTCTCTCTTCTTATTTATTAATATTTTTCAATATTTTTTAATATTCAGATGTGAGTGTAATAATATCGTATTTAAGTAAAAAAATAAAAAAATAACAACATATAAAAGGAAACTCAAATTCATTAGTAAGTTATTTAGAACGGATTGGTCACTTAGTGAGTCAATCCAACCCGACTCATTTATTAATAAGTTAGAAAAATTTGAATCCAACTAGACCCATCATAGGTTGATGGTTAAACGGGTTCGTTCACTGGTTCCCTTAATTATAATTATTTTAAAATATAAAAAAATACAAACTTTTTGTAATTTAAATATAAATAAATTTCAGTTCCAGAATGATATTAAACTCAAGACAATTTAAAATAATAATAAAAAGTACAATACAATATAGTCAAATTAGGATTTTATAAGATAATAAATTAATAAAAATAAAATTAGGTGGGTTGGTTGGCCAACCCGTCTCACCATGGATTCAACTCGAATGAGTCGGGTTTAAATGAGACGGATTAAAAATTGACCCGCATAAAAAAAATGTATATTTTTCTAACTCAACCCGATTCAAACTCGTGATAGGTCAAATTAACCCGCATGTTATAATCCATTTTGACATATCTACTCGTTATCTTACCTTGATTTCAATATCTTATGTAAACAAATTCATCTCTCATTTGTATTTTATCTGGAGGTGATATTTACTCAAAAGGTTTTTCTCATCTTATGATTTCCTTTTTTTTTCTATTATTCAGTCACACAAAAGATAAGCATAGAGAAAAAAGCAACATTGAATGAAGAAAAATAAAAGAGTAGGAACAACCTAAACAAGACAGTTTCAGAAGTTCGAGAGCAGGCACCAAAAAAGATTAAGCTGAGAAGCAAAGCCAGTCTAAACCACCATTGGAGCGGAACTTGTTTCCTCATATGAGTTTTCATCATCATCTCTTATCAATATTAACCTGCAAATAACGTGAAGCTTCATTTCTGGTTATAATAAGATCAGAAGAATATTTCAAAGAATGCCAAAATGAGTTTTACTAAACTATGGGTTGAAAAAAAAAAACTGTGAGCGCTGTTCCATAGTATCATGTGACAAAACTTATAATGAAAAAAGAAGAAGGATAAATCTAATATTCAAATTCTGAAGAACACACAGAAACCTTGACTTTCGCAAACCGATAATAGAGTTGCAGAAATACGTACAGAGATGAAAATTTGATGATAGATGGAATTGGTTTTCTATAATAAATCTCTTTGGAACCTTAATTACCTTACCTTTTGTGTAACAAAGTCAAATTTTCCTTTTAGGGTGGTGATAGACAAACATCTCATATTTTAATAAACATTCAACCTACATTAATTGTATCATATTTTTATTTTAAAAAAGTCAACCAGTGAATGATTCCTACTATCTGAATTGCTTGTATCATACAAAGGAGGTTCCTAGTGATGTCAAAATAGGCCATTTGGCTTAACCTATTACGGTTCATCACTTAGTGAGTCAATCCAATTCGATTTATTTATTAGTAAATTAGTAAAATTTGAATCCGGTTTGACCCACCACGGGTTAGTAAGTAAACGGGTTGATTCACTGACTTACTTAATTACAAGTTTTTTAAATAAAAAAAATTACAAACTTTCTATAATTCAAATCTAAACAAATTTCACTTCAACTTTCACGTCCAACATGGTATGTTTAATTAGTTTTGAAAATAAGAAACTTAAATAATTTTTTCAAGAAAAAAAAAATAATAAATATTTTTTTATAAAATTAAAATTAACTTTTAATAAAATAAAATTAGGTAGGTGGGTTGGTGGATCAACCCGGTCCACCACGGATTCAATCCGGATGAGCCGGATTTAAATAAACCAAGTTGAAATCTGACCTGTATAAAAAAGATATAATTTTTTTAAACTCAACCCGATCAAAATTCGTGGTGGACCGGATTGACCCACGAATTGTGACCATTTTGAAGCTCTATTATTCTATTCTTTAGGAAGATGACCAAAAGATCAAAGTAGGACACAATCTATATTGCTATTATTTCCTTTTCAATATATATTGGCATATTTAACATTTGAAAGCCTTAGTTAAACTATTAACAGTAAGTTAAGTTCAATTATTCTTTTAAAGTCAAAATCACTTTTTATATATTTTACTTTATTATAATTGTAAAATGTATTTTGACTTTTTAAAAAAATTAGGCAATGCCAAGTGAAATGCACTTAATAATATATTTTTTCATAATAATGCACTTAATATTTTTTTCTTAATAATGCACTTAATAAATTTTTCATTATTAACTGCATTAAGAAACAGTATTAAATTTATTAAGAAGATTAATTAACTTTATTAAAAATTTACTAATATCTTAATTACAAAATAATATTCACATCACCTAATTAATAGAAAAATTAAATGATAATTATTTAATTGAAATATGAAAAGTTTAAATATAAATTATTTTAAAAAAATCAATTCAAAATATTTAAATTTATAAAAGATTTAGAAGTTAATTAATCTTAATGCCTCCAATAAAAAAAAATGGAGAAAAATAAATAAACAATAAAAAGGAAATAAGTAGATAATGCGTACCTGGTCTGTGTATGCAATTAGCAAATTATTCTCTCTTTTTTATTCTATCTTCTTCTTTGACAATAACCTTTAGAAATAACACAATACTTGCACCAAAATCAGGAAAGAAAATTATTATAATTAAGCACAAAATTACAAAAGTAAAATAAAGATAAAAAGTTATAATATTTTCATTAATTATTTGTTTTGAAATAACTTATAATAAAAACTTTAGTGAATTGTATATGTACGTTTGTGTTTATTTCAATTGTGTTGGGATTTCTTGAATTTTTAATTACAGTTATACCCCTGTTTCTTTTCTATCATAGTTCTTCTCAAAATTACAATTATACTTTTTATAGTAACCTCTTTTAAGAGTCGAGTCTAATGTTTTTTAAAATTTAAAGAAAAACATATTGTAAAATTTGAAGAAATGATTTTATATAATATAGAAAATGGACAAGCGTAATGTTTTAAAAATAAAGAATAAATTTATGTAAAACTTAAAAACCTAAAATAATAGTGTAATCCAAGAAAACTTAAAAATAATGTTTATAATTTACTGTTATTTAAAATATTATTCCAAATTGGTGTGTTTTTTCTATTTATGATTTTAACTATTTTTTAGAAACATATCTATTTAAGTTAAAATTATATATTGTGGGGGAATATTTTTCTAAACCAAATGTCTGTTCTATGTAAAATCCAAAAGATTAAGGAAATCTATATAAATTCATCCATTTAAATTCATATATAAATATTTTGTAAAAGGATTGGAGCACGTACTCTGATTTTGATTTATAATAATTTTGCTGATAAGAAGAATTTTGTGCATTTAAAAAGTTTTTCATATATATATATATATTAATACAAAGAGTTGTTCTTTGTTAAAACAATTAAACAATTTCTACAGACCAACAAAAAGAAGAGTTATATAATGAAAAAATAGGAATGTAATTTAATATTTTGTAAGCTTGAAAGAAACAAGATACAAAAGAAAAAATATAGTATAAAAAGGTTGAAATTTATTCTATTGAATTTGAGGAGATTTTGTAAATATATAGATCTTAAATGAGTTAAAAGACACAAAGAACTATGCTACAAGATTAATGAATGTAGTTCTCCATTTTGATAGAAAAAAACTAAGAAAAATATAACAAATGGTAAATTTGTAATCAAGAAAATGAGATAATACAGGAAAAATAGGTTGAAAACATTCCTGTACAATATGTTTCACTCTCTCAATTTTACGTGTATATGTGCATATTCTCATCTAAATATCATGAAAAAAAAAAAGAAAGAAAAAAAAAAAAGCAGACATATTAGAAAATAATATGAACCTGTGACTATCAGGATTTACAGAGAAGGACATAAAGAAGTTGATGTGCTTTTCTTAAAACAATGAGTTGCATGTGTATATATAGAACCTTTATTCAACCTATACTAATTATTATAATCATACTATAGTATTAAATAATTTAGTAAAATATTTATTCTTTAAAATTAATCACAGTTCATTAACTTTGCTTTAACTTAATTAAATTCAAAAAAATGTTTTCTATATGTTACACATAAAACTGAAATCAGAATATCATTTAATTATTCATATCAACCTCTCCTGTGAATAAAAAACAATTTTAATTGATTGACTTGCATAAGAAAAGCTTTTTATACAACTATTATATATTAAGAAAAGTTTGGTATATTTTCTTCTAAAACAAAAGTTATTTGATACATTTATGGTTGTGATATATCTTTTAACATAAGGAGTACTATAGTATTAATTAATTGGAGAAAATTAAAATTCATTTAATTTATTTAATTAATATTAGTAGTTGATATAGTCAATTAATGATAAACACACATATATTTATTGGTACTAAAGTTATTTTTTATTAACTCTATTAGCTTTTTAAATTTCATAATTTAAATTTTGGTTTAATTGGTAATTTGATCTTTATAATTAGGTTTTTAATTCATTTTAGTTTATATATTTTTTTATTTAATTGAGATTACTTTTAAAAAAATGAATACAATCCTTTATATTAAATTGAAGTTAATATAATTTTGAAAGTAAATGTATCAAAATGATTAAAATACCTAAATGTGTATAACTGTAAAATAAACCTTAAATTTTCAAATACCTTCTTTTATTTTGGTTTAATACATAATTAAATATGAATGTTCTTTGCACTTCATAGTAATAAATATGATTAATCATCATTTTCTGAAGTGAATATCTTCTTAAATGTTTATATATATATATATATATATATATATATATATATATATATATATATATATATATATATATATATATATATATATATATATATATATATATATATATATGGGTTACATCTTAACAATGTCTACCGGATTATAGTAGACAAAAAATATCATCATATATTATGGATTCTAAGTTTTAAAGTCAAGAATATTTAAATAATTTTCATTCTCAAAACAAAAAAAAAAACCCCAAATCCTTACTCACCTCCCTTATTCCTCTCAACCATTTCTCTTTCATCTCTCTAACACCAACATTTTCTCTATCATCCTATGGTAGATCCAACTAAAAAAAAATTAGAAACACTCGTCGTTAAATAATTTACCTTTGTAAAGACTTGAATCATTGGCATATTTGCCTTCAGGCAAAGGTTCATTCAAGATCTCTTCAATTTCATCATCTTCACTAACCTCTCTAATTTCATTATTTGCAGATGTTGAATCATCATCTCTTAAAAAACCTTGAGGTCAATTACCAATTCTTTTTGATGTCATTATGCTTGTGAAAATTAGATAAAATTAGATAAGACAAAAATTATAAAATGAAAACTCATTATAAAATCATTTTTTTGTAAGAAATTATTTAACATCGAATGTTTCTGATTTTTTTCAAGCGAATTTCCAATTCCTTCATATATCATTATGCTTGTGAAAATTAGATAAAATTAGATAAGACAAAAATTATAAAATGAAAACTCATTATAAAATCATTTTTTTTGTAAGAAATTGCTTAACAGCCAGTGTTTGTGATTTTTTTTAATTGGGGTTACAGTAGAGATGACAGAGAAAATGTTGGAGTGAGAGAGATGAAAGAGAAAGGATTGAGAGGAATGAGAGAGGTGAGTAAGGGTTTGGAGGTTTCTTGTTTTTTTTTTTAGTTATGAGAATGAAAATTATTTAAATATCCTTGACTTTAAATTTAGAATCCATAATATATGAGGGTATTTTTGTCTACTATAATCTGGTACACATTGTTAAAATGTACCAACTGAAAAACAGGCGTACGCGCGTATATATATATATATATATATGATAAAAAAAAAGTTTAAATCTTCGGTTGATCCTCACTTTTTGTATGAGAATCTCAGTTGGGTCCTCATATTTGAAACTATTTTAATTGGGTCATATTTTTTGTAAAATTAAGCCAATTTTACTCTAACCGTTAAGTTGTCCCAAAAGACGTTAACTTGAGCTGAGCTGTATTTTTTGCTTCGATGGCATGACATTGTGCATTAAATTGAATGAGTGATGTGTTTTAGAATCATCAATTCCACTTGGTTGGTAGCCCTAACATTTAAAGGTAACCCCTTAAATCCAAAGTGTATCTTCGTCTTCGTCTTGCGGAAGGAAAGGTTCGCGAAGCACTATGCAGCTAAGGAAATGTCTCGTTCAATCTTCGTCTTGCAAATGTTTGGGTTCGGGCTTCCAACACAGTAGTGGTAGTGTTAGAAGGTTGGGTGCAAAACCAACTTGCTTCTATGGTCACAATGCAGTGTTCCGCATTGCAAGAACCCCTATAAAAAATTTTGGGGTTGCCCTGACTTCAAGGTTAGTTTAATAGAAGCATAAATGTTTGTTTATTTTTTTGGGTTTTCACGAAGGAGTATCTCTTCTTCTTGAACAGGGTGGGAGTGAATATTTCCTTGGCTACAATTTCTTTCAGTGGTGCAGTGAAGAAGGAAATGAGCTGAATGTAGAAGAAAGGAGTGGAAGTGCAAGAAATGAAGAAGTGAGTGTGATGACCATGGAACACAGTGTGCTGAAGATGGAAGAAACATATGCTGAAAAGATGAAAATGGCTTTTATAGAGAAAAATGTTGTTAAGTTGGAAAAGTGGTTGAAGGTGTTATTGTGGATTGTCTTCGTTATATGTGTTTTTAATGTAATTGTAATAGTAATGTTGATGAAACTTGGTTGATTTGTTAGTACAAGTTTATGTTATGGACAATTTGGTATTTGTAATGTGTGTTTTATTTATAAAGGTGTGTGATTCACTAGTAAAAAATCACATTTTTAACTCGCACATTACGCTTCAGTTTTTCTAGAACCGAAGCGTATCAAAACGTGGTGGCAGTCTCGTAATTTGTAAACACTATATGCCCCGATTGTTAAGCAACCGATGTCTAAAGAGAATACTGCCTCGGTTGGCAGGGTGAACCGAGGCATAAACCTCACATGGCAAAGATACTGCCTCGGTTGACAGATGGACCGAGGCATATAAGTCTTTCTAATAAGCCTTGGGCTTAGACCGTGGGACCTTAAAGCCAGGAAAACCTAGCCTCTAGGTAGCGAAAGAGGAAAATTTTCCCCAAAAACCTAGCACCTCTCCTCTTCTCCTTTTTCTTGATGATATACGGCTATGAATGCGGGAACTCTTTTCTCATGGAGCGGTGAGGACGCGACGGCGGCGGCGTGGTGGCGAAATGTGTTTCTCTTCCTTGGGTTTTTGGTTCTGTTTATCTGCAGGTGGATGGCGAAATGGATAGAATTTGCGGTTTGGATTTGCCTCTTGAATTGGGGGTTCTGCTTCTTTGTTTACTCTGCAGCTTCTGATTGCTCTTTGGGAAAGAAGAGAGAGAAAGAAGGGAGCATCTTGATGGCAACAATGGAGTGGTTGAAGCGTCCCTGGTAAACATTGCTTCAATCTCTTCCAGACTTCAACCTCAGCCGCTCAGAGAAGTTGTCGATGGCCAACCGGATCTCCTCCTTTGTATACTCGCGGAAGGTGCAGCACGTGTCGGCAAGCCTAGTCGTCATTCCAATTGTGTCCTTCTGCTTGCAAAACTAGATCCTTCGATTAAACACATCTCTCTGGCGCCTGAGCTCCTCAATCTCCTTCAACATCTCCGTTCTCTCCCCTACCGCCCTCTTGAGCTGCGTCTCCGCCCGCATCTTGGCCAGTGTCCATATTTGAAGCCTATTGGAGAGCTTTGATTGCACCTCCGTCAGGGAACTGAGCCTCCTCCTCCTTTCTTCCACCTCCATTCTCATCTCCTCCGTCTGCTCTCTCTCTCTCTCTCTGCTTCCCATTTCCCCCTTCTTAGATTGGAGCAATCATCTGAGTTTGTCAAAAGTAATTTTGCCCCCACTTATGTAAAAACATGGATGAAATAAAATTGCAGGATAAGCTTGAGATTAAAAGAGAGAGAGAGAGAGAGAGAAGTTTAAGGCATAAAGAGAAGGAAAAGAGAAGACAAAAAAGGATAGAAAAATAGAACAAAATGAGGAACCAATAAGTGATCTCGGTTGAGATTAAAAAAAATTAAAAACACCCTACTGCCTTGGTTGTTTGTGAACCGAGGCAGAATCTGAACCCTTTTGACTTGGTTCAGAACCAAGGCAAAAAACATACCCTTTATACCTCGCCTGTATATGTCTCGGTTGCGGAATCGGTGCCCATAAGCGAAAATAACCAATGTCGTTTCCTTTGACTGCACTAGTGATTACTGGTTAATACAGTCTGATTTCATTTCTTTAATTATAATGGTCATTCAAGTGCAAAACAAACATCATAAAGCAATGGACAATAAACATGATACAAGAATGATCACCTGAACAATCACCAATGATCAATAAAGAACATAAAACATTCACTTATAACAAAAAGAAAACTGATACGAACATTGTCTTACATTATGATACATCAACTATCAGATATAGTCAATAAAGAACTTAAAACATTCTCTTATAACAAAAAGAAAGATGATAAGAACTTTGTCTTACATTATCAAAATACATCAACTACAGATGGCTGATAAAGCATTGTTTCTTGAACATTCAACATTACATCATATTTAAAAGAGTGTCTTCAAAATGAAAGAGCAAACATTTGCTACAAATTAAAAATTAGTTCAGTACATTAGATCATTGATCAGATACACACATAGTTGATTCTTGAGTAATAGGAACATCTATTGGTGGAGGTTGGGTGACTTGTGTTTGTTCAGGACATTGGGCAGTAGGAAGCATAGTAGATTCTTGAGTTATTGGAACATCTGTTGGTGGAGGTTGGGTGATATTATGTTTGTTCAGTAGATTGGGTAGTAGGAACCTTTACTGTTGGAGGTCTTTGTGGACAAGATTTTTTGTTGTGTCCAAGTTCTTTGCAGATGCCACATTTTTTTCTATTCCCACCCTTTCTTAATTCATTGTCATTCTTCTTCAACTCCCAATCCTCCAGTCTTCATTTTTTTCTTGAGCCTTCCTGGCATTGTCCTCTTCTTTGGCGGTAATACATCTGGATAAGATGTAATTTCCCAGACATGTTGACCATTGATAGGATAAATGATTGCATTGTAAGTCTCTTCATAAGTAGACTTCCTAAACCAGTGGCCAATGTAGTCTTCTACATTTATATTCAAGAATTTCATTGCAATTATGGCATGAGTGCAAGGAATGGCAGTAATTGTCCATTTTCTACATGTGCAGTCCATCTTGTCAACATTGACAACAAAATGATCCCAAATTGTGAAATGTGTTTGACTTCAAATAATTTTTCTCTTGACCACTTGTAATGAATACAAATTAACAACACAGTTAGCTGGATGAATATAAATGCCTAACATCAATGGAAACAAACTTGAATTTTTTGATTAAAGTTACCTTGGTAACCAATATCTGGTTAACCATGACTCTTTCTGAAATACGTTCAGAACCTTAGGGTAGATAGAACCTTGATATGATGTCATCTTTGTCATGTTGGTAGCCCATCTCTTCATAATGTAAACCCTAATGTCTTCTAACATGATAACAATTGGCTTAGACCTAGTATTAACTAGCACACTATTGAAGCCCTCACACATGTTGTTGACAAGAGTGTCACATTGTGATGTAGGGGTGAAGCTATCCTTGCATGCCTTCAAGCATGCATAAAATCTTTTGAATATTACCTCTCCATTACTATTTTCAACTTTTATTTTTACTGTTGAACCTGGATTTGTTCTCAACAACTCATGACCATAATCATAAATTCTTCTAAATTGTTCCTTGAATGGCCCTTCAACATTATCCTTTACCATGGCTCTTGCCCCAAAAGTCATACTTCTTGAAATTCCTACATTCCATTTCCTAGTGACTTTCTCCCTAATGTCCATGACCTTCATAGTAGTGTTTTCTCTTACAGTTTTCTCCATCCTTTCACTCAACCATTTTGAAGTCATCAACTTTACATTGAAATCTCTACTATAGCTGTGAGCATCAAACACTTTTTTTAGCTGCCATGAATTGACATCACACCTAAAGGAGTAATACACATACCATTTGCAATTCCCTTTTCCACCCAAACACTTGACAGAAACCCTTTTCTTGTCATTCTTAATAAATTTTAAATTTCTCCCATCACTGAGTGCATAAGTCCTTATGGCATCTGTGAATTCCTTTTTCTCAGCGAAACAAGTTTCTACTTCCCATTTATAATCCCTCAAACTTTTAGGCATACTAAAAGTGGGAAACCTTATCTTAATGGAATCATCATCGTCCTCAGTATCTGGTCCATTATTCAACTCCTCTGACAACCACTCATTGTCAAACAAGCCATGGACATGATCAATAGAATCATTATCTATTGTCCGTGAACACTCACCTACTGGTGTAGAAGGTTCTTGTCTAACATTTCCTTTAGAAGTCCCAATGTCACACTGAATGCTGGCATCAATTATACTTTCTTCACTGACATCAATTTGCTCATCTACTTCTTCATCATCATCTGCATCTTTATCCTCAACCTCAGCCTCATGTAGATTCTCATCCTCACTCTCGTCTACATCATCATCCTCTCCTAAATCCTCTAACTCAAAATCATGTACCTCATGTACATCAGCCTCCTCTACATGATGGACCTCAGCATCCTCAACATGATGGACCTCAGCCTCCTCTACATCATGGACATAACCCTGACCATCCACCATTTTTTTCCAACTTCAGTATGACCATGACACTCACCATCACCATATCCCATTTCTGTTCCAACTTCAATATGGCCCTCACCCTCACCCTCCATCATTTCTCTTTGAACTTCAGTATGGACCTCACCATCACCCTTACCCTCCATCATTTCTCTTTCAACTTGACCATCACCAACAACCTGTCCCTCCTCTACTTGTGTTGCAACATCACCTTCATCATGAACATGACCACCAACCCAATCAATCATTTCTGTTATTTCTGGTTCCATGGTATTATGAACCACATACAGATGAACTCCATCATTTAACCTTGCAATGTTCAACATATGCATGTTACCCCTATCATCAGTTAATAATTCTAACCTATTTGGATCCACAGACTGACCTCTTAAACTATACCAAAATTATTTAATGTCTATATGGCCTATGTCTTTCACTAATGCTACTATGCCAAAATAGCTCCACAAGTCTGGATCACAAGACCATTCTACTATCTCTCTCCATCAAATTTTAACTTCCCATTATCTTCATTAACAAAATGTCTAGTATGGTGGACCACAACTTTGATAAGTTCCTCGTCCATATCAACAAGTTGCTTTTAATACCTGTACATTATGGGAGGGGTGGGGGAAATGATTATCATTACACTCTTACCACTAAGGGAACACTCACTCACTAACCAAACACTCACACAGACATAAACAGGGGACATGGGAACAAAGTAACATCCCCACTAAGGAAACACTCACAGACAAGGGACCACTACTTTGAACAATTCAAAAATGAAAAATCGAGACCACAATGTCTAAATAACATTGTAACAATTGAACATGCATAATAGGGACCACAAAGCATTATAAATAGTCACACAACAACACAAAAACCCAATTAACGAAGACGCACACGTTCGTAAAACCAAAAACCCATGTATCATTTATACATCCAAACAGAAAACCAAACACGAAACGAAACTAACTAACCTTAACTTGCGTCAACTATCAGTTGGATTCTCTTTGTTTTGTCTAAGATTGCAGTTCCTCTTCATCTTCGCCTTCGTCTCGCACTGAGGAAAGGAAATCCCTAATTCGAATATGAAATCCCCAATTCCCACACTAAGGAAGTGAAATCCCTAATTCGAATAAAGTAAATAATGGACATTCTGTCACGTCACTAATAAAAAAATTGGATTTGAAATCGCACATTAGGCATCGGTTAAGGGAGAACCGAAAATAGTGGCATTGTCGTAGTTTAGATTAACTTTTCTGACTCGGTTTAAAGGGAACCGAAGCATATAGACAATATGACCTCGGTTCAAACCCCACCCGTTGCCTAACACCCTGAGAATGCCTCAATTGACTAGGACCCGAGGCAATATACCCTGTCTTTCCAGTACTTTCAGTCCAAAGGGGTAAGGCTAATCATATTTCATTTTCAAAAAACCCTGGTCTTTGGTTCTTCTTCTTCTCGTGACCAGGCGACCAGGCGACCAGGCAATTGTGTGAAGATGGTGCGACTAGGCAACGGTGTGGGGATGGTGCGACCAGGCAACGGTGTGGAGATGGCGCGACTAGGCGACGTTCGTGGTGGCTCGCGGTGGCGCATGGGTCGTTCTTCTTCTTCTTCTTCTTTTCCGTTTTGGGTTCGACTTTGGGTTCTCTTCTTCCCTTCTTTCTTTTCAGGTTCAGACGCAGTTTCGCATAAGGGAGGGACGATCGACGTGACTTCGTCTTCGCAGCGTGACGGTCCCTATTGGTGGAGGTGGCAACAGCGGCGTTGGTGATTCGATTTGGGACTTGGCGACACTGTGGCTTGGTGTTGGCGATTCGATTTAGGGTTTCAATTTGGGGCTTGGTGACACTATGGGAGGCTTGGTGGCGGTTGATGGTGGATCTCGCCTTCGTAGGGGATCATCCTTAGCACAACAAAGGCGCGATGATGGAGCGACAATGGCAAGGTGATGGTGCGGCGGTGGCGCGGCGAGGGCTTCTGCGTTTGTCAGCGAGGGTTTCGTTTGGGATTTTTGGGTTCTCTATGCTCGCATGAGGATAGTGATTTTTGGTGATTTGGGTTCTTTCTAACCACTCTTTGCATACACTTCTACTTCCCAACGAGTAATGGATGAAGTGGCAAGGATTCGGAAGAGGTTTGGCGATGAACAAATTTGGTGATTTGGGTTCTCTATAACTTGTGATGGCTTTCTTTTTGTTTTGTACAGGACACATGCTTGGAGTTGCAGCATCATGGCTTGTCCAAGTTGGCATTGATTTATATAGATTCTTTTCCTCGGCAGTCAAGGTGCAGAAAGAGGATAATGATGTTGATAAAACTAATGAAGTTGGAGTTCTTGGACAGAAGATTTTCATCACTACAATTAGATGTACTTCATCTTTAATTTTTGCTTCCATAGGAGCAGGAAACAGTGCAACCCTTGTTCGTCCATCGCTGGGTCAATGGATTGGTAAAATTGTTGCCTTCTTGAATTTTTCAATTTAAGGTCTAATTTACTTTCTAATTTTCTTCTACTGGTTGAAAAACTTGTCTGTGCTGAAAAAATTATATAAACAAAATCTTGAGTTGATTCTTGCTTGTTTCACTTCAATATGCTTAAGGGTGTCTTCTTTTTCTTCAAGATGTGCTGCTGGTGATTTGGCTGGCCCTATTATTGTAGCATTTTGTGCTGACCAATTATTTCAAGTGAAACTTTGAAATCTGGTTATATTTTTTAATGTGTTTGTGCTCATGTCATCGGGTTGGAAGAATTTGCCTACTAATTTCTTATGACAATAAGCTTAACAAAGTGTGGCCAGAAAAAAAAAAGTAAAAACCACTCTACTGCCTCCGTTGGGACTGAACTCAGTTCACAACCGAGGCATAAGAGAAAGATTTTTTACCTCGTCAAGATATGTACCAGTTGAGAAACTGGTGTCAATGGTCAAAATTAACTGATGCCAATTCCTTTCACTATACTAGTGCGTCAACACTATTTATTTAAATAAAAAAATCCACATAATCAAATAACACACATCAACACATTATTTGTGCAACACGTCAGTTCAAGTTAACACCGTTTGGGACAACTTAACGGATAAAGTAAAATTGGCTCAATTTTACAAAAAATATGACCCAATTGAGACAGTTACAAATATGAAGACTCAATTGATATTACCATACAAAAGTAAGGACAATTACAAATATGAGGACCCAACTGATATTACCATACAAAAGTAAGGACCAACCAATGATTTAAACCTAAAAAGAACCACAAACTTTTCGTTAAAATGTATATTAATATCTCAATTAAGTTGTCATTTCATTCATCAATCCAAATTAAAAAAAAAAAGATCCTATATATTTTTTTTTTAGTTTTTTCTATTTACAAAATCAAAATAACTTAGTTTCTCAAATTTAATAGTAGGATTATTATTTTTTAAATAGTATATTATTTTTTATTGAAATTAGGAAACAAAAGTTAATTTTTTACAAAATTAATTATTATGTGATTCTTTTTACAAACATTTTGTAATTATTTTAAAGGGAAACAATAAAACAAAAATACAAAATTAACTTGTGTATAAATTAATTTGTAAATGCTTCCCTCAGATAAGTTCTTTAAGTTCTTATTTTAAATTTTATCTGAATTAATTTTTATAAAAAAGTATTTCGTTTTTATATTTTCTATAATATAGAAAAAAAGATAAAGCATCAATTCTAAATTTTTTAATTATCTCTTGTCATATATTATCATAATTTTAGTCAAATAAAATTATAAGTTACGTAATTTTTTGTCAAATTAAATTATTCTTGTCAAATTTATAATTTAAGTTTATTAAAATTATTAACCAGTTTCTTATTTATAAATTTAGTCAAATAAATCATTATACTATTTTATCATTAAGCGTTTTTATTATATAAAAACTTTATTTCAATCCTTTGTTAAATATATATTTTTTAACTGTTTTAAAAAAAATTGTATTTTAATTTTTCTTTCATATCAGTTACTTACTTTCTGAAGTTTGACGTTTTTTAACTTAACCTATGCTTGCTTCAATTAATCATATATTTTTTAGTATATATATATATATATATATATATATATATATATATTCAGTTATATTCTAATTTTCAATTGCTATTGATAATAAAGTGTTTTTTTCTCTCTTGAGAATCTCTTCTAAACATTTTGTGTCATTAATTTTTTAATGATTTGTCTTTTTTTATTAATTTTTATTCTTCGGTCAAAATTGTATTCTAATTTTTCTGTTACTTTTCTTATCTCTTTTAATTTTTTTTAATAATTGGTTATTTTTAATAAATTTAATTTTATTATTCAATCAAACTTAATTTTTAACTGTTTTAAGAAAAAATTATTAAGTTTTTTGTATCACAATTATTTTTTATTTATGTTAATTTTTTATTTTTCACTCAAAATTAATTTTCAATTGTTTTAAAAATTTAGTAAAAATAATAATTGTATTTTATTTATTAAATTTATTATTTGAAGTAATGAAAAATCTATTTTTTTTTTTAATTTGTAAACAAATTAAATTAACTTTAATATTATAACTTAATGAAGTAGTATTTGAATCAATGTTCTTAATAACTTAATGAGAATTATTAGAGTTGTTAAAACAGATCATTTGGTTCGACTCAGTTTGAGTTGATCACTTAGTGAGTTAATCCAACCTAATTCATTTATTAACAAGCTAAAAAAATTTGAGAATTGGTTTCTCAATGCTTTCTCCACCTCCCATTATTATTTTTATTCCCAATTTACATTTAATTTTATTTACCTTTTTAAAATGTAAATCTGTCTACACCCACTCACTTTTTACTTTTCTTTGATTGCACACAAGCTACTTGCTCTCTTTCTTCTATTCTTCCCGACAGTACTCTTCTCTTTTACCTCTTCCCCTCCAGAGAGTGAAAACCTAACCATCAACATGTTGCAGAAGGATTGGCAAAGGGGTTGTAGAAGTGAGTCTTGGGAGCCATGAGAAAGGGCTTTCATTGGAAGCGTTACCGCTAACGCCACCAAGCCTCTCACAAGAAGGGCACATGGTGAGGGTTGTCGCAGGCATAGGCATGTACAAGGGTTGAGCTAGTTTCAGTGCCTTCAGCTCCTGCAGCTTCTTCTTTAACCATCTGTTTTCGTCCGTCAATGTTTTACAGCATTTCTTCAAGAGCTCATAGTCCACCTTTGTCTGCTTCAATTTTGTTCTGCAGCAACCAAACCAAAACCTTAATAAACCAACATGTCATCTTATCATCTCATGAATCTGTCAAATTTATGAACAATATATTTTCAACAAGAAAATTAAGCCTTACGAAATAATTAGACAAACATTAAACGTGGAAAACATGGCCACCAAATGATTGTAGGTTTTAATTAACTAATCATTTAATTAAATTGCTTCATTTTTAAAACTGAAACTTTATCATATCACATGTACCGATATTATTAATTTGTGCTTGATGATTATAAATATAAACCTTTATATATATATATATATATATATATATATATATATATATATATATATATATATATATATGAAGGAGAACGTAATCAAACATTTGTTAGTGTTGTTTGGTATGGAACTGTTGATTTTAAAATCAAAAGAAGACGTACCTGGTTTTAACGGATGTCGAGGTTGTAAATTTGTCTTTAACGGATGTAATATCAGTTTGACGGATGTTGATATTCGTGTGAAGGGAGTAATTCCCAATGTTAAATAAACGGATGATGGATGTGAACATCTAAAAAGAATATAGCAACACTATAGTTGGACGGATGTCGACATTCGTGTCCTTTTGTCATTTAACAGAGGTCCATGTTCGTTGATATCCGTTTAGTTTAAGGGCAAAAGAGGAATGAGGAGGTGCAGAAAAGTAATGTGTAGAAGTGGAGGGAGTAATATCCAAAAAATTTGAACCCGGCCCAATCCATTACGGGTTGATGGGTAAACAGGTTGGCTCACTGGTCCACTTAATTACAATTTTTTTAAATAAAAAAAAATTACAAATTTTTTATAATTTAAATCTCAACAAATTTCACTCTTAAATTTCACTCATGGATGTTTAATTAATTTTGAAAATAGGGAACTTAAATAATTTTGTCAAGCAAAAAATAATAATAAATATTTTTTTATAAAATAAAAATTAAATTTTAATAAAATAAAAGTAAGTAGATGGGTTGATGGAGTAACTCGGTCCACCACGAGTTTAACCAGCATGAGTCGAGTTTAAATGAACCGGGTTAAAATTTAATCCGCATAAAAAAAATACAATTTTTTTAAACTCAATCGTGAACTAAATTAGCCCACAAATTGTGACCCATTTTGACAGTTCTAAAATTTATAAAGCTTAAAAGTTTTCTTAAACAAAGATTTTAAACTGCCGTTATAAAAGTCAATGTTGAAATATGAAACTTTCAACTGCGGTTGTAAAAGTCATTGTTGAAAGATGAAACTTTCAATCATAACTTATAACTGTAATTATAGTCATATGTAACAAATATTATGATAAATTTACGAAAAACAGTTATTGTATATATCATGTATAATTCTGAATTTTGACTATAATAATTGTTATACTATGATTTTAATTTGAATTTTTTATTATATACACTTATTATGTATTAAATAATATAATGTTATAACATTAAAATTTGAATTTTTTTATTTATATACACTTATTATGTATTAAATAATATAATGTTATAATATTACAGAAGTAAAAAAATATTAGAATTAATTGATGAATTAATTTAATTATATGATATATATTATAATAAGACTAAATCTGATTTAATAAAATATAATAATATATTAGTTAGTATGGATATCGTAATAAAAAATTAAAATGAAAATTTATCATAACCAAAATTATTTATTAAATAATATAATGTTATGACATTACATACGAGGAAAAGAATGTTAGAATTAATTGATAAATTAATTTAATTATGTGATAGAAGTGAAATATTATGAATTTAAATATGATTTAATAAAATATAATAATTTATTGGTTAGTGTGAAAAGTTGTAATAAAATTAAAATAAAAACTTATTGTAACCAAAACTGGGTGGAAGTTGGTTAATAAAAAGTTTGAAAGGTTGTGGGAGGTGGCGTGAGGTAGAAAGAAGAAAAGTTGTAGAGGCGAAGAGAGGAAAATAAATAAAAATTTACAAAATAGTAAAAAATGACCTATATTTTAATACATGATATTTTTTAAGTCAATTTCATAAAAGAATTATATTAAGTTTTTAAAAAAATAAATAAAAGATTCATTTATCTAATGATGACATTCTACCAATTCTCTAATAT